>NW_021024818.1:1918936-1946248 GCF_004153795.1 Camellia sinensis | reverse complement strand
CCTGGCACCAGGGTATTGCCCATAACCTTCCGCAAGACCCAATCACCCACTTTGAACGGTCTGGGGTGCACGATTTTGTTGTATTTTCTTGAAAGCTCTTGTTGGTAGAAGAGATGGCAAAATGAAGCCGCATCAAGAACCTCCTCACAGTTACCTCAGCTGAGATACCGAGCATCATTACCCACCCACCAGCTGCCGGTCAATCCAGCGGCCCCGTGGTTGCCTTGGCATCTCCAGCCGCTGGGTAGGTCAGACAAGAGACTTGCCGGGCTGGCAAAAGACCTCGCGCAGACCCATCTACCGAGCTGGTTACCGAGCTAACCACCGAGCAACCCGCCGTCACCGCCGACCACACACTATCATGGCGACCGCAGTTAAAGCACCAGGGTAAAGACATCCCGGCTAACGCTTCCGTCAAGGGTGATAAGGAGCACTTGCTCGCCTTCGACTTTTCAAAAGCCTTTCTGCTGCCGAGCGACGTGGTTGGCAGCGACCACATCCCTGACACTCGGTTGGTGAATTCCACCGTGAAGTCCATGACCAGGGTAAGAATCTCAATCTTCTACCTTTTTGATTCATTCTCACTGACATTCCTTCGTTTCAAGCGTCTCTGAGCTCTTGCCCTTTCTCTCTCGCCATCCCTGAACTCGCGTTCGAAGAAGAAGCCTCTGCCTTTCATTGGTAAGTCCCTCAACCCTTGTTATTACTGTTTTCATTCCATATTTTTTTCTTTATAGCACCAAATCCGTAGGTTTTAGGGCCTCCCCCACCCAAAACCTTCAATGCCCCTTAGTTTCTTCGCTGTTCTTCAATTTCCCTGATAAACAATGAAGATCTGGGGCGGACAAGGCTCCAGATCTTCATCCGATCCAAAAAATCACTCAGACCGAGCAAATCTTTAGTTTGTCCCAACCTTAGGAGAAACCGGGGTAGCAAAAAGGACTTGGCCGCTCGACCGGGCTAATCTCTGGTTCGCTTGGGCGACCGAGCTCCTTGGCTAACCTTAACGATCGAGGTGGTTTGGCACAATCCATGACCGAGCTCAAGTCTAGCTCGTTTTGCGCGATCGCGCTCCCACTTACGATTACCCCCCGTTTTCCTGCAAAGTCCAAGGGGACCAAAGACCAATTCTGAGGCTCTCAAGGATCGAGCAGCCATTAATTCCCAGCCTGTGCCAAACCACCTCAGCCGAGCTAAATTAGTCGGTCACACATGGGGAAATTCTGCTTCCTTGTGGACATACCTGCTGCCTTGGCCGCCTTCAGGGAAGAATACGGTATCCCGGCAGATGTCCATTTGGAGCTCGCCGAGATGGAAACAACCGAACACTAGAACAGCCAAGAATCGTACATTATTGTTAGGGGAAAAAAAAAATTTCCTTATTTATCATAAACTTTATGTAAAATAAATATACCTCAAAGGGTTGATTGAACATTAAAAATTTGAGGATAAAATCTAAAATTTTGTCAGTTAACTTCAGCCCTGTGATTAGTCGAGGGCGGACAAACTCACCGAGACACTCTATTATTAAAATATAAAAATTTTTTAGGCACAAAATAATATACCTCATTGCCAAATCCAACTCCAATGCCAAAAAGAATCCTGCCAAGAATGAGCATCCATTTGTGCTCAGCAAGAGCACTGAACCCAGCTCCTCCAATGAAAAATAGGGATGCTACTAGAATTGTGGGCTTGCGACCAAATATACGACATGCCTTTGATGCACCAAAGCTTGCAACCAAAGCAGCAAGGTACAGTGATGATGTGAATAGCTGAAGCAACTGATCATCATATTTGCAGTAATTGTCTTCCTTTGCATGAAGTTTCCTCTCGTGAACTTTTGGAAAGAATTTTATTAAGAAATCATCCATCGCAGTCACACCACCTATAAAGTCAAAGTCAAAATAATAAGATTCGATTGTTTACTCGAATGAATTAGAAACCAAACACATAAACGAAAAATGATCATTGACACTCACATATAAATAATAATTTTGCAACAAACATCAATAAACCTTTATGAATCATTACTTAATAATAATTGTTTCAATTATTTAGTGTATAACTTTTAGACTTACTTTTTTAAAGCATATAATAAAATAAAAATATATATCTCTATGATTTTCTAATCAAAGAATTACATCAATATAGTTGAGGGCATTACCTGAAATTCCAATATCATAACCAAACATTAGGCCTCCAAAAGCTGCGACAATCCAACAAGCAACCACATATACAGTGATTTTCGATTTGAATACTTCTGCATTAGCCATCTTTGCTTCTCCAAATTGAAAAACACACACTCAAAATTATTAATCTTCTTCAAACAAGAAATCTCACGGGAGAGAGAAGACAGAATGAAAAAAACCTCACAGAAGAGAGAAGATAGAATGAGATAAAGAAGGGTAATTGGATGCTTTTATAACAATGAATTCCCATTAATTTTGGGATTTTGAGATGGATAGGATTTGGGAAATCTTAGTAGCTTATTTTTGCTGGAAAATAGTTCTAATGGTCAAATCTCTTATCCTTTCTGACAAGGAATGTAATTGTTTTTGACGTGATCCATTGTGTGAGATATTTAGTAAGATTCTTAATAGGTCCTATTTTTGGGATTTATACCCATTAAGTATCAGTCTCTTTTATTAATAGTACTTAATGGATAATAAATCTTAAAAATAAAACATCTAAAATTTTGATACATCTTTTGGAATCTCTACCATTTTTCATTCTTTTTGAGTAATGCTAAAGATCCCAAAAAAATTATTAAATTTTTTATCAAATGTCTCAAATGGGTGTGGGACTCACATGTTGAGATTTCAAAAACTGTATTAAAATTTTTAACAAATGTGTCACATGGATGTGAGACACCGAAAAGGTGTACCAGAATTTCTACCAAATTTGCCCATGACAGATTTGGTTGAAATTTTAGTACATCTTTTGAGGTCTCTAAGATTTTCTTTCTCTTTTGATGTGGGTCCCACACTGATGTCACATATTTGGTAAAAATTTTAGTGCATCTTTTGAAATCTTTTGTATTTTTTATTTTTTATTTTAGAAACCGTTTTTTCATTTAATAAGGTCAAACATGTTTGAATGCAGAAGTAAAGTGGATTTATTAAAAACAGTTATAATAATTATTATTTGCTTTTATATATTTTTTAGTTTCCCTTCTGTTATTTTGGATAGTCATGACATGACTCATATTTGTAAAATCCGAGGAGGGAAGAAAACAAATCTTTCATGGTAAAAGATTCACTATATAAAGTATTTATTATTTTCACAAACAATTAAGAAATTTGATTTCCTCACTCGCATGAAATCTTACATTCGTATAAAAATATTAAGAGTAAATAATACCAGTAGTTCTTATACTATCATTTTAACTCCTATAATTTCAATTAGCTTATTTTTTAATTTAATTTATGATTTTGTCTCAATTTAATTCAATTGATTACAATTTCTAGTATTTTTCTTATGAACAATGTGCATATAAGCGACATTGGTCATGCTTTTATAGATAAAATTAAAAACTTGTGTAATTTAGTAAGTTACATCCATCCACTCAGTGATTTTTTTTTTCAAAAACCCTAATCAGCGTTATAATTATACCAAATTGATATAAAATCTAAAATTAAGAATCAAAATTAAACTAATTGAAATGAGAAATACTGAGATGACACAAGACAAAATGTAGACACTACCGAGAAAATTTGTCCAAATATTATCCATGAAATAATAAAAAATAGTTGAACCCCTAATATTTTAAAAAATAAATTACACCGACACCTATAGATTTTCCTTTGACACTTAAGAAATTACGCTACACCCTAAGATTTCAATTTCCATTACAATTTTTTCCCCTTCTGTCAATCCCCATTAGGAGACTTGGCAATTCTGGATAACATCAGAAATAAAAACTATCAAAATATCAATTATAAGCCTCAACCCAAATGATGAAGACTTTGGATGATTTGGTAATGTAATTAGTACCTTAAATTAAAGTTTGGGGACTTCTATTTAGGTCCTAATAGGTGAACTTATTGACCAATAGGTCCTGTGAGAATTCATGGCATTTTTTACCAAACACTATTAAAAAATATCACTAGTTTTTAATTTTTAGCGACAATTTAAAAATTGTTAAAAAAAATGTCACTAATTATAAGTTTTAGTGACAGTTTAAAAAAATAGTCACAAAAAAGTCACTAATTTTTAACTTTCAACGACAGTTTAACAAATTTGTCACAAAAAAAGTTACTAATTATAAGTTTTAGCGACAATTTATAAAAAACTGTGAGAAAAAGTCCCTGATTGTCAATTTTTAGTGACATATGCAAAAATTCGTCAAAAAAGATTACTTTGAGCAATGATTTTATTAGGACTTATTTTCAATTGGACTTGTGAATTAAGTCTAACTATTAGGACTTATTGATAATTTATCTTAAAGGGTTTCTGTAAATATTGTGTTTCAGGATGGGCCACAATGACACTGAAGAAAACAATTGCTGGTAGTTTTTTCTTAGATAATTGTGGGTAAGGGGTTTGATAATTTTTCTGCACGTATTGATAGGTAAAATTATATTGGTACCCATATCTACCCCACACACAAAATAAATAAATAAATAAATAAATAAAGTGCTCTGTTTTGGACTACTGCTACTTTTGTTGTTGCAGGAATTTTGACTATGTTCTAGTTACATATTTCATGTGCTGCTTGAAAGGAAGAATGGGAACTTGTATCAAAAGTATTTGGATTGATTATATTGATTGAATTGATCACAAATTGATGCATTAGAATGAGTCATTAAAAGGGTTTATACAAGAACACAATTCACAGAAATAAGAAATAAAAGTGGTCATGTATATAATTAATTACAGAATCATGTTTTGAAACTTTTATATAATTCAATACTTAAAAATGTATTGAAACAAGGGAAAAGAGAAATTCAAGGACAAATAATCTTTGGTTATCTTCAACCACTTTTGTCCAATGTATGCATTGACTAACATTATATTGCATGTGTCACTACAAGAATTCGCACTTTTGCCGACTGAAAATTTGGTTGGCAAAAGTCCATTTTTAGTCGGCAAAAGTTATCCGCGACTAATTTTTTTGGTCGCCACTTTGGTCGCCAATTGAGGGTCGTAGAAAGTAATTAGCGACTAAAAAATATTTTAGTCGCGAAAAAATTATATTTGCCAACTAAATTTTTAGTCGTGAAATATATAATTATTGCGACTAATCCATTTAGTAGCTAAAACACTTTAGTCGCGAAAAGTCATATTCTTCCGACCAAACATGTTAGTCGCCAATTCGCACATTCAACGACCAAATAGTTTGGTCGACAATTGTCGCCCATTTCTACGACCAACTAATTTGGTCACCAATTGTCACATTCCGCGACCAAAACAATTGGTGGGCAATACATTCCACGACCAAAAATATTGGTCGGCAATATTCACTACAATAAAATCGCATTTTTGGCAACTAAAAATTTGGTCGACAAAAGTCAATTTTTAGTCGGCAAAAGCTATTCGCGACCAATTGTTTTGGTCGCCACCTTGGTCGCCAATTGAGGGTCGGCAAAAGTAATTAGCGACTAAAACTTTTGTTAGTCGGGAAAAAGTTAAATTTGCCGACTAAATTTTTGATCGCTAAATATATCATTACTGCGACTAATCCATTTAGTCGCTAAAACACTTTAGTTGCGAAAAGTGACATATTCCCGACCAAACATGTTAGTCGCCAATTGACACATTCCACGACCAAAAAATTTGGTCGCCAATTATCACATTCCACGACTAAAAAGTTTAGTCGCCAATTGTGGCATTCCACGACCAAATATTTTGGTCGCCAATTGTGACATTCTAGGACCAAAAAGTTTTGGTCGCCAAAAGGAATGTTTGCGCCAACATGCAATAAAATAAACTTATAATTCATAATAATATATCCAATCTATTCAATACAATCTGTAATTTACAATAATCAATCAAACCAACAATTCACCTGAATCATAAACATTCAACAAACTATATAAATCATCAAACTCTAAACCTGTTTAATTAAAGTCAGCAACTATTATAAGTTTTCATCCACAAGTAATTCCAAACTACATATTCGTTCAATTAAAAATCCGCTTGTAATCTATATAATCATCCAATTCACATCCACTTAGCATTAAAATTTAAAACATATTCCTTAAGTGAAGAGTAGAACTCCCTTCACAGAGCATCAATAGCTTTCATTGATTGAGCAGAAAGAAATTCTTCCAATAGTATTCATATCCAGCTACGTCTCTTTCAACTTCTTTCCAGGCCTCATAAGCCCGGACAAGAGTAGAACTCCCTTCACAGAGCATCAATAGCTTTCATTGATTGAGCAGAAAGAAAATTCTTCCAATAGCATTCATATCCAGCTACGTCTCTTTCAACTTCTTTCCAGGCCTCAGAAGCCCGAACAAGAGTAGAACTCCCTTCACAGAGCATCAATAGCTTTCATTGATTGAGCAGAAAGAAAATTCTTCCAATAGTATTCATATCCAACTACGTCTCTTTCAACTTCTTTCCAGGCCTCATAAGCCCGAACAAGAGCAAGGTTATCACTGTAATCACGTGAAAATTGTGTTTTTGCTGCTTCTGCTAGCTGCAAAGAGAAAGACACACAAATCAATTAGTGAAACTGATAAGATAAGATACTCAATTTTCTAGCAAAAGCTATCTATTAGTGAAACCATATAGCGATCCTGAGTTTACCCTTGTTGTATAGTGATCCGGACATGTGTCCGTGGATGTTGGTAGTTGTTTATTGTCTTGTTTACATCCTTTCTTACTTTGTATTTGAGTTATAGGATGTGTTGAGCGGGTTTGTTGTGCTGAGTAGGGAAAAAAATTTACAATGATGATATGACATGATTATGGATGCATGATATATTTCTCAGTAATTAAATTTTTATAAGTATAATAACAAATCTCACTACATGTAAATGTGACAGGTACACATTATATCAAAATAGAGCATAAGCCAGAGCTAGCCACTGCAACCCCAGCTGCAGCAAGACCAGGCCAGGTCAACACAGCAAGGCTGCAGTACCAGCCGCAGCTAGAGCAGCTAAAGTCAGAACAGAAAGGCCTGTAGCTTCAGTCATGCTCACGTGTTATAAAGAGAACTAGCATAACTGTTTCAAGTAGTTAGACTGTTAGAATTAAACCATGGTTAGATTAGTTTGTTATGATTAGATTAAAAATAAAAGCACTGAATCTTTGTAATCAATTCATCAATCATGGTTTTTGCTGGGTTAAAGGAATTGAGCCTAACAAGTGTAAGGATAATATGGCTTTGAGTACAATAAGAAAGAAAGTTTTCATGTAAAAGAAAAACTCCGTAAAGATTGAAACCTCAAGAGATATCTCAATTTTGACACCTTCTTTGGCTCCTACAGCTTGATGAATCCCCTCAGACCATCTCCTTTTCTCTTCAACTCTCCCTGTCAACTACAGAAATGTCTTGTTGTGCTAATGTGAGTATTCTGCTCAACTCTCCCCTAAGACCGTTTATGTACTCGGTTCAACCATTTCATAATTGAAGTCCTTCAGAGTATCCAAACTACAGGTGCTAAGTGTCCTAATATAACACATCAAAACCTATTCAAACAATAAGTTCATAAAATTAACGAACAGTAGCAAACACCAATAGCCCAACAGTGTGATAGACAATGTAACTAATCAAAAAGTAAATGGCAGTACTACAAGAAATCAAATAGTAGCAAGTTCATCTAAATATTTCTTGTCTAGTAAATGGCAGTAATTAAAATTGAATATGCATTTCAAAAAGTTATTAAAGTTTAAGATACACTCGAAATATTCCAAGGGACAGTTCATCTAAATAGAATTACTTGTAGTACTGAAGGTAATCTACGTTTGAGCAGATGCTGAAGACGTTGTCAACCTAACTATTAGCAGTTATGAGGGAGAGTTACTTGGGGGACCTTAGCAAACATTAGCAGACATAGTCATGCTGAAGGTAATCTACCTTCAGTGATGAGGGAGAGTTAGGTTGTGGGGTGGCTGAGATAGATGGGGTTGCAAGGGAGCATGGGGAGAGAAAGAGAGTGAGAAGATGGAGTGTGATTCCTTTTAGAAAAATGTGATTCAATTAAGGAATACTGGTGCTTAGATATAAGTAATTATCTACGTTTAAGGGTATGATAGATATTTTAGTATAAACGTGATGGCCACTATTTTCCATCCATGAGATTAACAAACTGTACGTGTTAAAGTGTTAAATGAATTTAAATTTTCAGGTATGTACAGTGTAATCATGCCAAGACTATGAAGCTATCTATATTTCTAATTACTTGAGGGAGGTCTACATAATTTACCCTATTATTTATCTGTTATTAGTTAAGAAGTACGCACACGAATATGTGACACAACACAGACATATGGACACACAAATTTTTAAAAGATGCAGGGCACAACATGTTGGGGACATGTTCAAAACATATAATTTTATATATTTATTATATATCATATTTCTAAATATTTAATATTTATTTTATATCAAATATTTAATTTTATCAAATTTATTAAGTATGCTATTTTAATAAAATAAATTAAAATTTTAATTTTTTTTGAACTTTCCAAAATCTGATCACTATCAGAGAGAGGAGGAGCATGTATTATACATTTCAAAAGCAGACACAAAATAAACCATGAAATAATGTTTCACTGCTCAGTGAATAAGAAAGATAATCATTATTTATGTCCAAACCTAGTGATTTTGTGCTATTAAGGGAAAAAGAAGAAAAAATCAATCCTGTAGTTCCCCACCTTTCCCACTCCCTAAGTTTGTCGGTTATAATATTACTAACATGACAAAAGAACCCAATTACAAAATTTAGCCAACAAATGATGTTCCGTGTTACACTAAAATGTTCTTATCACATTAACAGATCCTCCTGCAGATGCAATATTTCCTTTCTCAGTCTAAAAACTAGCAAAATTTATGGGAAAACAATTATTTATTAGAAAAATGATTTGGACCCCCACGACCCCCATTGGCCTGAAATTGGCCAATTTTTTTTTCCCCTTCTCCAATCACCAACCCCCACGTGTGTGTGGGGGTGGTGGGGAGAGGGGGTATCAATCACTTCCATATTTAATACATAAATGTCCACTGTGTTTGAACGTTTCAGAAAAAAAAATCCAAAAAATCAAATCTGAAAATTTAATAACCAAATTTTGAACAGAAAATCAACTAGAAGCAGCTCGAGAGAGAATCCACACAACACTAATTACCTGTTTACCATCAGGGCTCCAGCTAATAGCGTAAATGCTGCCTTTATGACCATCCTCTAAGGACAGCTCTCCAATTTTCTCTCCAGTTTTCGCATCATATAGTATACCTTTCTTATCAGAGCTTACCGTAATGAACTTGCTACCATCTGTACAAAACTGTACACAACTGACAAAATTTGAATGATCCCTGCATATCAATAACATCACCTTTTTGTAAAGCATAAACTTTTGAAATGCATATTCAATTTTAATTATTGCCATTTACTAGACAAGAAATATATTATATGACGAAAAGGGAAACAACTAGAAGTTCATCTAAATATTTCAAGCAGAAATCTAAACAAGAAATATACTTATTTAAGATACACTCTCATACAATTATAAGTTCTCCGTCCCACAAACAGCATACTGCATTCTCAGAAACTGAATTTAGCTTTGGAGTAGATAATGAGAGACCCCTAATTGAAGTTTCCTTCAAAAGGGACAGTTCTGGTAGGGAGCTATAATTTCAGAAAAGCAGCGTTCAGGTGGATATGCACCAAATCAATTATGTGATGCAATACTGAAAATGAAAATTCTGCAGGACTAGTTCTATTATCTTCTTTGATCATTGAATTAGGGAGGACACTTGTCCTAAATTTCCTTATTTTTTTCATTGAATATTGGGAACAATCTTGCACAAGGCTGAATGACTGCAAAACTAATTCAACTTGAGATTAAAACAGTTATTCTTATCTATTTAGGGTTATACAGAGTCCTTCATTGACACTTGTCCTAAATTTCCTTATTTTTCTCATTGAATATTGGGAACAATCTTGCACAAGGCTGAATGACTGCCAAACTGATTCAACTTGAGATTGAAACAGTTATTCTTATCAATTTACGGTTATACAGAGTCCTTCATTTATATCTGCTACAGGTGCATTTGGTTGAAAAATGCCTAATGAATTAACAAATTCTCCTAACCCCATTGCATTTCACATCAAACAAATCAAATATCTGCATAAACAAAATCGAATCAACATATATATTTTTTGTGGATCAATAAACACACAATCACATGAAATCAATTCTTAGAAGCCAAATTGTCTATATAACTTGTAACTTGTAAGGGTATATATAAAGTATAGTATTAAAAAAAAAGAAACCATTTTTTACTTTTCAAATTCTTGACCAGGGAGATAAAGTGGTTGATGCATCACATGATAAGACCACAACACCAAAAGACATGATAAGGCAGGATGACAAAAAGTCACAGGGAACCATGTCATTACTAGGCTTTATAGTCATTCCAAGGGTACATGTCATTACTAGGCCAAGTGCTTAAAGTCAATAGGGTTTACAGTCCCATTTTTTACTGCTGATGGTCTAAACATAAAGCTTGTCAATATTTCATGTCAATGGTTACACATAAATTACAGTAGCTGTAGGCCTACAATGCATGAAGTTAACATGTCATACTACTGAATATGCTTCAGAAGCCTTACGGACATAGCAGTTGTCAAATAGAGATCTAAAACTTTAACCATTCAAGGCAGTTTAATGTACTATTTGCATCACCAAAATATACCAGAAAGAGGACAGTTAATATACCAAACACTGTCTGGATCATCATCTGAATCACACAGCGGAGGTCGCGTTCCTGCCTCACGACTTAAGTAGCAACTGTTGTTCAAGGGCTTCTGCCAAATTGCAATATACCCCTCCTTGACAAGATTCCAACAAACGTGGCTTGTAAGATTAATCATCTCTGAAGATGAAGGAAGACAAACGATCAGTAAACTGAACTTCTTGTTTGATGTGCTGCACATGTTACTCCTATTTAGACCACCAATAAAATGCAATGGAAACACTTCATTTGGGTGCACTGGAAGATTGACCTTCATTAAACAAATTACGAGGCACCCAGATGAACTAACATATTACATGCTTTAGGACCTTTCCCTGCCATTTTATCTAAGTACCATAACCAGTTTGCAAATTTTTTGTTCTCCAAGCTGGGGTAGTTACCAAATTCAGATTCCTTAATTTTTTCTAAGTTATAAACAATTGCAGAAGTCACTCTGTAAGCAATTGGGATTCAACAGGGAGATCAAATGCAAACTAAGGTGCACAATTTTTCATATAAGGGTATAACAGAAAGCTGTGCAAACATTCGAAACTCAAACTAAAAAATGCTTATCGACTCACTAAAGTGAAAATAACTGTTCATCTTATTTTATAAACAAATTCTGCTTAGTCATGCCTTCCCACTGCTCTTCAAGGGCTAATTCATGCTTATAAACAGGCTGTGCTACCCAAGCAAAGTATCCTCCTGCACGTAACATCCTGTTGACCTTGAGCAGCAAAATTCCATCTTTGCCACAATGAAAGAAACAAACAAATGCATGATAAGAATATGTCCCACAAATGAACATCAACAATTTTCCCATATAATATCTACTACTCTTTCCAGATAACAGATGTCCACAATGATAATGATATGCCACATGGAAAATAGTGAGGATAGAGGACATGGAACAACTAGGTTATAAATTATAATGCATAAACAAGAATGATTACACATTGGCCTCATAAACTTGCAGATATGAATCATATGGTAAATAAAAATGCTTAATCGCCTTTTAAACTACTTTATCTCTTATCAATTGGAAGTGTGAATTGAGGAATTAGGCTACAACACAATACATATACACACATACATATACTAAGTGATTGTCGAGGCAAAGCTCTTCACATGTCAAAACAAAACCTGGTGGAACTTTCATTACAGCCAACAACTAACAAATACACGGAATCAGAGTGTCGACAATAAATGAAAAATTGTCATAAACTACATTTCTTAGCATAAAAACCTATTCGATGGTTATAATTTTTTCAACTAAAAGTTTGAAGGTATGGAAATCCCACGGTGATCAATGATCCACTTCAGGAAAGAACTGATGGAACATAGAGAATTGGGATCTCATATCAGACATTCACTTGCCAGTTTGAGACTGACAAAGTCATCAATCTTTATGCAGGTGGTGGCTCCATTATCCATATCAACAATACAAGAAGTTAATGAGAAACATATTTGGCATTAAAATTTTATTTAACCTTTGAGAGAAATTCTGCAAGGAAGCAATAGGAGGTGCAACACTTCCAATATATACTTTAATGCCTAATTAGTTGTTCACTAAATCATTTTCTACCCAACAAAGATAATAAATTAAATTATGAGAGAGAATAGCATACCATCACGAGTCCAATTAATTCTACATCTTGAACAATGTATCAAGTCAAAAGCTTGATAGGGTTTAAGATCTGTTCGGATTATAAAACTACATCATTGTTGTTCCAAGGATACACAGTCACATAGAGATATAGAGGAACCATTTCAACCCAGTCATTAGAGGAACCGACTGGAATGAGAGAGTCGAAAGAAGACAAAAGAAGCGTACCGTCTCGCCGCCGAACTAGTCTCGCCGCTGACTGAAACCCTTCCCCTTCAACCCGGAGTAGGTGGAGTTGTGTAGTGGAGTAGGTGAAGTGGAGTAGTTTTAACAGCCCCCCTCAAACTCAAGGAGGATAGGTACGAACCAACTTGAGTTTGGAGAGAGTAACAAAACAGGAAAGTAAACTGATAAATAAAATAAAATAGAATAGGAGACACTGTATGGTCGTGTCAGACCGTTGTTGAAGATAATGTCTGGACAGTTGACGAGGTCACACTGGACCATTGTAGAAGCTAACCGGAATCAATGTCGGGACAGTTTATGGGGTCCTGCCGGACCGTTGTAAAAGCTAACCGGAATCAATGTCGGGACAGTTTATGGGGTCATGCCGGACCGTTGGAAAAGCTAACCGGAATCAATGTCGGAACAGTTTATGGGGTCATGCCGGATCGTTGTAAAATACACTGTATGATGGTGTATATAGGCTGCCCAAATATATACACATGGATATATATATCGAGCCCTCAAAAGTCGCGCCCACTTCATCAAAAGACGTGCCCGACAGAAAGCATCGAGCCATCAAAAGGGGCGCCGGACACGCGGCGATGCACGTGACCGACAGAGTGTCGTGTCATCCTCTTCGGCATTGGCTATATAAACCAAAGCGAAGCCTGAGGCTTGGAAGCAGAACAAACCAGTTGAAACCTCTTCGTTCTCTGAGAGCTTTTCTCTAAGAGTTGCAAACCCTGAAACACTCTGTAACCAACCTTTTCTGACAGTACCAGTCGAAAATCCAGTCGGAAATCGCTGCTTCTCTGAAACACTCAGCAACCCAAAACATGGCCTCTTCTTCCCGTAGTCTGCTCACGCTCTTTCCAGACCTCAACGAGTCCACAAGAGAGATAACCGGTGCGGTTGCCCTTGAACCTCAACCAAGCGCCTCTGGTTTTGCTCCGTTGAACTTTCCGATGCGGTCAGTGGAGCAAAGAATGGCAGTGCAATCGGATGTTGAGGCTAATCAGTATACATTGAAGTCATGTGTGGAGACCATGACTGCGGTCACAAACTTGTCGCACCGGCTTCAGAGTAGGACAAATGAGGTGCAGCAGTTAAACGCCCAACTGGCTCTGCTCCAGCGGCATGTATAAGGATGCGCAGCAGAGATTATAGTGCGCTAAAAGTCGGACAAGGAGCTGAAGCGGAAGGCCACGGTGATGTTTCGATTTGGAGGTCCGCCATATGCTGTAGTGGAGGAGCAAAGGGGAGGTGAACGTGCTCAGCGGCGTGGGAAACACGGAGGCAGCACCGTCAAGGGCCGCCTGGACAGAGGCAAGAAGAAGAGACCGGCTGGCAAGAGTAAGAGAAGAAAAATCACGCTCTGTGGATGTGGTTGTTTGTTTGTTTTTTTTTTTTGTGTTTTTTGTTTTTTTTTGTTGGTTGTAAATTGTGGACCGGGTTGATCCCGCATGAAATAATGACAAGTTTGGTGGGAATGAAAACGCGAGTTGGTTGTGAATGGATTTTTTTTTTTTGGAAAAAAAAAGAATAAGATAATGAAAAAGGGGTTGAGGCGCACCAAACTGAGGTGTCATAATATCGAAATATTGATGGAAAAAGAAAGATAGAAAAAATAAAATAAAATAAAATGAAGTGTGGGAAAGGAATGGTGAGTGGGGTGCAAAGGTGAAGGAAAGGGTTGGAAAGTTGACAAAGTAGTGGATGTCCTTGAGTAGAGAGAGAGAAAAAGGGACCAGAGAGAGAGGGAGTGGGTTGATTAAAAAAAGGATTGTGGGTTTGAAAGTGGAAATACGAGATGAATCTGTTTTTTTTTTTTTTTTTTTTTTAATGGGTGGTGGTAAGAGCTTAGTCCATTTTCATTGGAACACGATGAGGGAGACAGGGAGCGAGAGCCGAGAAGGAGCCTGATTTCAACTTAAAGAGCAGCCCCCTGTTTTGGTTGTTCTTCTCTTTCAACTAAAGAGAGAGCCCATCCGAGCCCGAGAGAGCACAGGCCGCCGTTGCATGCTTCCTCTGTCATTTTCCGTTCCAACACCAGCGGCGAGTAGGGATTGGCCTGGGCACCAGATCGGCAATTGTAGTAGGAGGCGCCACGTTTGGAGCAGGGTACAGTGTTCCTCTAAAGCGCACCATAGTTGATGTAGCGTGTTGAGGCTAGGATGCGCCTGCTGACCTCAGAATCGAGCCCGAACTCCTCGTCGTCGGCGAGGCACTCGGCGATGGTCCCCCTGCATCCGGATCTAGTGGTGGGTAGAACCCCCCACCCGACCACCAACTGGTGCTCGTGATCCACACTCGCAACAACGCCGTATGATGAGAAGAAGATCAAAGTGGTGATGAAGCATAGTGTCAAGATCTTGGAAGAGGTAGCCATTGTTGTCGTTGAAGCTTTTTTTGTTGCTTTGGTAACCCTTTGCTATGTGTTGTGCTGTGCTATGAGAGAGAGGTTGGTTCAGTCATTCTGAGAGCAAGCTCGAGTGGGTGTTGCTGGGTTGCCTCCGAGAGAGAGAGGATTTGGGCAATGATGGGAAGGTATGTGTAGAAAATAAGCGGAATAGATTGAGGTCCGGCGGACGGCTAAGGTGAGGTTGCCGCCCGCCGGTGAAGCGAAAAATGCTAGGTTCTAAACCTGCTCTGATACCATGTAAAATTTAATGTATAAAGAGAAATAGAGAATTGCATAGATATTGATTGTATTATTGATTGATATTATGTACATGGTTGGTCTCCTTTATATAGGAGATTTGGGTGGAGAGTAGGTGTAGTGGAGTAGGTGGAGTATGTGGAGTTGTGTAGTGGAGTAGGTGAAGTGGAGTAGGAGTAGGTGGAGTTGTGTAGTGGAGTCTAGGTTCTAAACCTGCTCTGATACCATGTAAAATTTAATGTATAAAGAGAAATAGAGAATTGTATAGATATTGATTGTATTATTGATTGATATTATGTACATGGTTGGTCTCCTTTATATAGGAGATGTGGGTGGAGAGTAGGTGTAGTGGAGTAGGTGGAGTATGTGGAGTTGTGTAGTGGAGTAGGTGGAGTTGTGGAGTAGGAGTAGGTGAAGTTGTGTAGTGGAGTAGGTGAAGTGGAGTAGTTTTAACAACCTGAAAGGAAATGAAAAAAAATGGGGGGAAAAGGCAGAGGGAAAAAAAAAGGGGAAATTAAGGCCTTGTTTGGTTTGTGTTTCCCAAAAATTTTTAGAAAAAATTCTCTACAAATAAGTTTTCAAAAGTAATCAAACCAAACAAATTTTCTCAAAAAAATTTCTCAAAACTTGTTTGGTTTACAATTTTTCCAAACAAATCTCTCTCTCATACACATCAAATCAATCACTTTTTCCAAAACTCTCTCTCAAAATAATTTTTCAAAACATCTTTTGAAAAAAACCAAACCAAACAATTTTTCGTACTTTTTATCTCTAAAACTTATCTCCCAAACTCAAACCAAACATACCCTAAGTTTGGGCGGGCGGAAAAAGAGAAGGGGGAAATAGTTTTATTTTTACTTTAATTAATTTTTTTTATTTGATAGAAGTAGGGATAATATTTTAATGAAAAATATTTTTCGTTAAAATAAAGTTAATTTTTTATGGTCGATGAAAAATATTTATTGTGACCCTTTTTTTTTTGTTACTAAAAATCAAGAGCTAATTTTTTGTGGTAGAGGAGAGGGAGCGGCAGTAGTGGTGAAGCTGGTGGATAAGAGGTGAGGTGGTGGTGGTGGTGATGGCGAAGGAGATTAGTGGTGATGTTGTGGTCATGATTGAGGAGATAAAGTAGCGGTGGTGAAGGAAAGGTAATAGTAGTAGTAGTAGTAGTAGTAGTAGTGGTGGTAGCAGTGGTGGTAGTGGAGTGGTAGCGATGGTGGTAGTAATGGTAGTCGTAGAGATGGAGTGGCAACAGTGGTAATAATGGTGGTAGTGAAATGACATTTGCAGTAGTGGTGAAGGTGGTAGAGGAGATGGGTGGTGAGAGAGAGATGAGTGAGAGACAGATAGAGAAGAGAGATAGAGAGACAGAGTGATGAACGAGAGAGAGAGAGAGACACAAAATGGTCGCTAAAAGTGCATTTTCTTGTAGTGGAGAGCTCGATAAATAGAGAAGAGTAGAGAGAAAGAATGAGCAAGATGAACATAATGGGGGAGAGAGACAGACAGACACAGAGAGAGAAAGAAAGAGAGATGAGTGATGAGTGAGAGACAGACAGACAGACACAGAGAGAGAAAGAGACCAAAATAAATAAATAAACAAAATCCAGGTTCGATTCTGAATATTTTGGCCACCAAGTCTAGTAGAGTTGACTGTGTGTGTAACACAATATAGCAATATATTCCACGATTGAATCAACAACATGAAAAATATAAGCCATCTTTTTCAAGAAGTCCAAACAAATATTAGAACCCAGAAATTGCAGTTTACAAGAATTGCCACTGTGAAGAACAAAAAATAATATGGTGGTCATGGAGGGGAACACATGGGAAAAGGGAAAAAAAAATAGCAAATACGTATCACTGTTGGCTAGCAAGGGTAAAGTATCAAAACTTAACTATTGGTTCCATCCATTTTCTCCAAAACTTAACCCTTCTTTCCATCCATTTTCTAAAGAGAGGGTGTGCACACCAGCAGATAGATAATAGTAAAATAGTAGTTCATAGTTCACATCTTCCTTGCACCATAGAAAGCGTGCATAAGCCCAGTCCCCAGCAGTTTTAAAAAACACATGCACACTCAAAAAAAAAAAGAAGAAGAAGATAATAAGAGTTATCTGGGCAACAGCATGAAATGTGATGCAGCTGTCAAGCCCACTTTATGTAACTCATCAACACTGCCCAAACAAAGGATTGTACCAATGACCATCAAATCAATGTTTTTCCAGCAACAAAAGACCTCATTTCTAGCTTTGCAATGTGTAGACGTCCCCGAACGCCCCGGGAGAGGAACGAGCTCCCCCGTTCCATTCGATATTGGGCTCACTACAGCTCAGGACTCTCAAATTGTCACGGTTCTTAATCTGAACCAGAGAATCATAATTATCACTAACTTGGCCTGCAATGGATGGTTCTGAAGGTTTCTTTCGGGGATGGGGGAATTTTGGGACTTGAAGTTCTAGATACCTGGTTTTCAAGAATTGGGGAATTGAGTTCAACAAGCTCAGTGAGATTTCTTTCTTTTCGTTTTTTTTTTCCCTCAAGATTCTCTACCAATGAAATATCTAAATTTCGAATTTATTAATGTTCTTCTCGTTTCCTACACTTTCTCAGTAACCAAACAAGCATATTAGAAAACAATGACATAGTCACACTGTAAAGTTAGTTTCTTTTTTGTTCCTGCATTTTTCCAGCAACCAAACAAAGCATTTAATAGACCACACTCAGAGAGAGAGAGAGAGAGAGTTTACTGGGCCTTTGGCAATAGATTCGTCAAACATCCACCGTTGTTCCAAGGGCACAATGGCTTGGTCTTGGCAATGAATCTGAAATGTCTGATTAGTACTAATGATGAGGGATGTAGGTCGAATGGATGGCTTGGATGATGCTGCGACTGGGAACCCAAGAAATCCACCGTTGCACATTGTTCGCCGCCGTCGCAGGCTGCTCGCTGCCGTCGCTCGACACCGTCGATTCGATGCTCGCCGTCATTTGCTGCTACTCACAGTCGAGAGAGAGAGAGAGAGAGAGAGAGAGAGTCGTGAGAAGAGAGAGACTGGGAGAGAGAGAGATACAGTTTTTGGTTAAAAAGGTTAGGGATTTTTGAGACTGGGGATTTTTGGTTGAAGGGTAGAAAAACAAGCGCGAAGGGCAAAAAAAGCTGAGTTCAGATATATATATATTTTTTTTTTGCGACGTCAAATTTCACCGTCACAAATTAAAATTTAAAGAATAAAACGACGTCATTTAACTAATTTTGTATTTGCGACAGGGGGGATTGTGGTCACAAACAATGGCTTTATTTGTGACAGTAGGGGTTGTCGTCGCCAAAAACGTGCATTATTTCCGATTGTTGTTGTTGTTGTCACAAAAACTTGCTTTTTTGTAACAGGGAGTGGTACCATCGTTGAAACTTGATTTATTGGAGATGGCAAGTGGTGCGGTTGCAAAAACTCACTTTTTGCGACTGTAAGTTGTGCCGTCACAAATACTTTCGTGTTATATGCCCCCGTTTCTTGTAGTGATATATCCTTCAAAAAAACAAGTAACTTGTCTAGTTTGGTCAGATTATATGCAATAAATTCCTTGTATCCGAACTAGAATTTTTCAAAACACACACACACACACACACACACACACACACACACAAAAATTAAATGCAATTTTAGTTTAAAAGCTAAACAATATTTCCTTCGAAATCAGGTTTGGTCCAATGATATGTATCTCATTGGTAAATTGGTGTGTATCCGAACTGCAAGCATTCCAAACTATGTATCCGAACCAGATTTTTCCAAATCCGACATTGAAAGGTATGTTGTATCAACTAATCTGCGGAGAAGTTTTTCCTCTACACAAGGGTACAACAATTTCTTTACTGCAAATGTTGGTAAGGAAAAAGGAAAAATGAAGGGAAGGAAATATCGTGAAAAGATAACTAATTTTCATATTATAATTGTCCATACAAAGAAATTTCAAATTGGCCTAATTAAAACATAACAACTAAGCATTATGTTTGTTGTCGTTGGCCAAGGTTTGTCCTTGTCATATGCATCCTTCCTCACCCATCCATTAAACTCTGCATGGGAACATGAAAAATCTTTAACACAAAACAAAATCTAGAGATTTTTCTACAATAAGTAATATCAGAAAAAGGAACAAAGTAGAAAAGGACTAATATCGTGTAAATCTTTCAACACATCTTTCACAACTCAGGTTAATTTGTTGAAATCACGATAGTCTAGTGACATAGATAAACAAATAGTTAACATAGAGTGAGTAACAATCCTCCTGCTGATGGTTTAGCAGGAGGATTGTTATGCATTTGGGATTCAGATATTTTCCAGATGTCAGATTGTTGCAGTAATAGAAGGTTTATCATTATCTCAGGTACCTCTTTCAAGTCCTTTGAATGTACCTTGTTGAATATTTATGCACCTAACGAATTGGGTGCAAGGGGAGAATTATGGGAGAGATAGGTAAATTTGAAAGAGAAGATCCCTAAGCCTTGGTGCCTAGCTAGGGATTTTAATGAGATTAGAAGTATGAGTGAAAGAAAGGGGTGCACTAGAAGAGATAGGGGTATGCAAGAGTTGAATGAGTTCATAGACAAATGTGAGGCATCTGATCTACCTCTATTGGGCAGAAAGTTTGCATGGTGCAATCAAGAGATGGGGAAACGTGGAGTAGAATAGATAGGGTCTTAGTTGATCCAAAATGGTTTGAGATGTTTAATTTGAAACTGTGGGGGTTACCTAGAGTGATCTCAGATCATTGCCCTTTATTATTAATGGAGGATGAGAGGGACTGGGGCCCTAGACCATTTCGGGTGCTAAATGCATGGTTTTTACATAGAGACTTTCAAGCTTTTGTGGAAAGTAGGTGGAAAGAGGCTAATGTAGTGGGTTGGGCTGGGTATGTATTGCTAAATAAGTTAAAGACTCTGAAATTATGACTAAAAAAATGGAATGTGGAGATATTTGGGAATGTGACTAACAAATTGAAGACTGCAGAGTCAGATTTGCATAATTTTGATCTCTTGGCTGAGACTAGAGACCTTACTGACTCAGAAAAAGCAACAAGGAGAGAAGTTCGAGAAAAGGTGTGAAGATTGACTAGAATGGTGGAATGGATGTGGCTTCAAAAATCAAGACTTAATTGGACAATGAAAGGTGATAGAAATACAAGACTTTTTCATGTAATGACAAAATGTAGGCAAGTAAGAAATGAGATTAGCTCTATTACAGTGAGGGAGGTGGTGATTGAAGATCCTAGTCATGTGAAGGCTAAGGTACTTGAGCATGTGAATTATGTAGTTTATATTATTCATTAAGGATAGTTTAGTACTTTAGATTATTAGGGATTATTAGGGTTTCGTTTTCATTCTATTGCTTATATATTTTGTAATTCTTTTGATTAATCAATATACACAAGTTTTGTCATCTGTTATCATGGTATGAGAGCAAGGTTACAAACAGTAGCATACCTCGCAGGTCATCATCGACCATCGCAGCTCTGTCTCTCATCGCACATCGCAGCTCTCTCTCCTTCAATCGCAAGGCCATCGCAGCTCTGTCTCTCTCTTCGCAAGGTCATCGAAGCAGCTCTTCTCGCAGCTCTGCCTCTCTCTTCGCAAGGTCATCATCGAAACAGCTCGTCTCACTTGCTGGTTTTGGTTCTGGTTCATTCGGAGACCTAGGTTGGGTATCTCGCTGATCTTCTCTCTATTTTGACCTAGCTCTCGTAAACGGTGAACCTCCATCACTGCTCTCTGGTTTATAGGTTGCCGTGGTTATGAGAAGAGTGCATTGCTACTCTTGACAGGTCATTCATCTCTCTCTCTCTCTCTCTTCTCTGCTGCCTTTCACTCTGTTTTGAATGCACTGTAGTTTGGGTATACAATATGGCTGATGATAAATTGCAAGCTATTACTACTAAATTAGATGGTACCAATTATTCTTATTGGTCTCATGTGATGAAAAATTTTATAATGGGTAAAGGTATGTGGAATTATGTTATTGGTATGACTATTAGACCTGTGGAATCTCAAGAAACTGAGGCCGATGTTGCTAAATGGGATAAGGAAAATGCACAAATTCTTACTTGGTTTCATAATTCAGTTCAAACTACCATTGGTATGAATTTTTCCAAGTATTCTACTTCTAAACAAGTTTGGGACTATTTGAAGACTATGTACCTTGAGTCTAACTTTGCAAAGCAGTATGAACTTGAGATGTCTATTCGCAGTGCTAGTCAGAAAGATAAGTCCATTCAGGAGTTCTACAATGAGATGACTACTTATTGGGATCAGCTTGCTTTGATGGAACCGTCCGATTTGCAGTTACTTGACAGTTATATCAAGTATCGGGAGAAACAACATCTTGTTCAATTTCTCATGGCCCTTCGTGATCAATTTGAGCCACTTCGGGGAGCTATTCTTCATCGGTCTCCCTTGCCTTCTGTGGATGGTGCTGTCCGTGAGCTTATTGCGGAAGAAACTCGATTTAAGGTGGCTCATGGTACTCCTGCTTCCCAGTCAGTTTTTGCCACTCCTCCGCTTTTGCCCACCCCATCTTCTCATTTATTTCAAGTTACTGGTAAGCCCAAGCCTCGAGTTTCCATGGATGAGTGCAGCTTCTGTCATCAGAAAGGCCATTGGAAACATGCATGCCCTAAACTTTTGCAGCCCAAGGGTCGTTCATCTGGTTCACCATTCACTAAGCCGACATTTTCAGGATCTCGCTCATCTGCCGCCTTTTCTGCACCAGTTTCTGAGAATGATCCATCTTCCAATATGCAGTCTATGTTTGAGCAGTTCAAGTCTTTCATGGTGGCCAATCCAAATCTTTCGTCCCAAGCCTCCGCTATGACTACCACTCAATTCGGTTTGTCTGGTTCATCCTCTTCAGGTAATATCCATACTTCGTGGATCTTTGATTCTGGTTGTTCACATCATATGACCCCTGTTGCATCTCTCCTCAATAATTGTGTCTCTCCTTCTTCTTCTATCACTATTGCTACTGCTAATGGTTCTTCTATGCCTGTACACTCTGTTGGTTCTATTTCTTGTTCCCATTTGTCTCTCTCCTGTATTTTATGTGCCTAACCTCTCCCTCAGTCTTATTTCTATTAGTCAATTATCTGATTCCGATTTTGATGTTGTTTTCTCTTCCTCTCATTGTGTTGTACAGGACCGGGTATCCAAGAGGCAGATTGGGATCGGGCGTAGAGTTGGAGAACTATATATCTTGGACAGCTTACATGTTCCTCTAGAAGTGTCTTCTACTGCATTGTCTTCTTTTGTTTAAACAATAAGTCATCTTTGTTTTCATTTGGAATTATTTTAAAATAAACTTTTGAATATTCAATTTGTAATATTTTGGGAAACATTTACAACATCAACTGAACATTGGTCGTAACGTACTCATCCGCAGATCAATCGTAACAAATTTGTAAATCCCACGCACGCCCACTTAACCCCATATGTATGGAAGATTAATTGTTATTTACATTTTTTCTGAAATCACTCCTTATAAATTTGCAAATCTCACGGACAACCAGTTAACCCAATAGTATTGGAAGACTAGTGTATGAAAATATTATTGGAATGAAAATGTATATGGGGCCTTTTATGGAATGTCATTAAGAATTTAAGGTCATAATTTCCTGGCCCATGGTGTTTGGGGGGTGACTTTAATGAGATTAGGAGTTTAGGGGAAAGGAAACGTTGTATAAGAAGGGATAGAGGCATGTTAGAGTTTAACAACTTTATTGAAGAATTAGAACTGTTTGACGTGCCAATGCATGGATGACAATTTACTTGGAGTAATTCAGAAGATGGGGGCAGGTGGAGTCGGATTGACAGAGTATTGCTGTTCTCTGAATGGGTAGAACGGGCGCGCTCCAAGCTTAGTTCTCGTTGTGTCCTATGTGTCTTTTTAGGGTATGGCATTAATCAGAAAGGTTATCGGTGCTATGATCCTGCCACCAAAAAGCTATATGTGTCTAGGCATGTCACTTTTTTAGAAAAACTACCCTACTATACTATACCTTCCACCCCTGTTCCTATTACTAAGGATGAATTGGTTCATGTTGACCCATTTCCTCCTAATGTTTCTCCTGATGAGTTTGTTTCTGACCTTGAGGTCTCTACTTTGCCTCTTACTAGCACTTCTAATACCTCTCCAGCTACCTCATCTCCAGCTCCCGCTTCTCCTGCTCCTCTTATTGTTTATCAACGCCGCAAAGCACTTCCGAGCTCACCTGTCTCTAGCTCTACTGTCCCTCCAGTTGTTTCTTTGGATCCTGCTCCTTCTGCACATCGCTTCCCAAAGCGAAATCGTCATCCTCCGAACTGGTATGGTTTTGGTAATACACGTTTTTCCCTTTCCTATCAGTCTTTTCTTTCTTGTCTTCATACATATTTTGAGCCCAGGTCTTACAAGGAAGCTTGCCATGATCCCAATTGGATTGCTTCCATGAATGATGAGTTAACTGCTTTGGCTAACACTCAGACTTGGGATTTGGTTCCATTACCTGCTGACAAGAATGTTATAGGCTGTAAATGGGTCTATAAGGTCAAAACCCTTTCTGATGGGTCTTTAGAACGGTACAAAGCTCGTCTAGTTGCCCAAGGCTTTTCTCAGGAGTATGGAATTGATTACGATGAGACTTTTGCCCCCGTTGCCAAGATGACTACTGTTCGTACTCTTATCTCTGTTGCTGCTACCCATCATTGGCTCCTGTTTCAACTAGATGTCAAAAATGCTTTTCTGAATGGGCATCTTGTTGAAGAAGTGTATATGCGCCCTCCACCGGGTCTCTCTCACCCTCCTGGTGTTGTTTGTCGTCTTCGCCGTGCTCTATATGGTCTCAAGCAGTCTCCTCGTGCTTGGTATGAGCGATTTCACTTTGTTGCCCTTCAGCTTGGTTTTCGCCCTAGTCATCATGATTGCGCTCTCTTTGCTCGACGCACTTCTGTTGGGCTTGTTCTCCTTCTCTTATATGTGGATGATATGATCATCACTGGCTCTGATTATATTACTATTGAGGAGGTTAAGCATCAGTTGTTTCAAGAGTTCGAGATGAAGGATTTGGGGTTTCTTCGGTATTTTCTTGGTATTGAGGTTGCTACTTCTCCTACTGGTTATCTTCTCTCTAAGACTAAATATGCCCGTGATATTCTTTCTCGTGCCAATCTCACTGATGAGAAAATTGTTGACACTCCTCTTGAGTTGCATGCTAAGTTTTTTGCTTCTGATGGCATTCCTCTTAAGGATCCCACTTTGTATCGCGAGTTGGTTGGGTGCCTTGTTTATCTCACCGTTACTCGTCCGGATATCTCCTATGTTGTGCACATTCTCAGTCTGTTGGTTTCTGCTCCTCGTTCCACACACTGGGCTGCCTTACTTCGTACTTTGCACTACCTTCGTGGTACTTTGTTGCAATGTTTGCTGTTATCTGCCTCTTCAGACTTGACTCTCCATGCCTATGCTGACGCTGATTGGGCAGGTGACATCTCTGATCGCAAATCCACTTCTGGTCTTTGTGTTTTCCTTGGCGATTCCCTCATATCCTGGAAGAGTAAGAAACAATCTATTGTTGCTCGTTTCACCGCTGAGGCTGAGTATCGTGCCATGGCTTATGCTACTTCCGAGATCGTTTGGCTTCGCTGGCTTCTTTCTGATATGGGTGTCTCTCTTTCTGATCCGACTCAGTTGTATTGTGATAATCAGAGTGCTGTCCAGATTGCCCATAATTCAGTCTTTCATGAGCGGACAAAGCATGTTGAAATAGATTGTCACTTTGTCAGACAACATCTTTAGGCTGGCACTATTACTCTCCCTTTTGTTCCCTCATCTCTTCAGTTGGCCGATTTTTTTACGAAGACTCATACTGTTGCTCATTTTCGTTTTCTTCTTGGCAAACTTTCGATGCTTTCTACGCTCACATCCTCAGTTTGAGGGGGGGTGTGAATTATGTAGTTTATATTATTCATTAAGGATAGTTTAGTACTTTAGATTATTAGGGATTATTAGGGTTTCGTTTTCATTCTATTGGTTATATATTTTGTAATTCTTTTGATTAATCAATATACACAAGTTTTGTCATCTGTTATCAGAGCATTTTACAAACCAGTATTCAGAACATCGGGCATCAAGACCTCAATTACGAGGGTCTTTCAAATCGGTGGAAGGAACCGTGGAGTATGTTTTTCTAGAAAAAGAGTTCACAGAAGTTGAAATAAGAGCAATAGTAAAGAAATGTGATGGAAATAAAGCACCTGGGCCAGATGGCTTCAATATGTTTTGCTTTCAAAGTTCTGGAAAATTATGAAGAAGGAGGTGATAAACTTTAAATGAATTTCATAAGAATGGGAAATTGGTAAAAGGGATCAATAGCTCCTTCATAACTCTTATACCTAAGAAGGACAACCCAATAGAGCTATCTGATTATAGGCCTATAAGTTTGGCGGGATCAATTTATAAGATCATAGCCAAATTATTGGCAAATAAATTGAAAGCAGTATTGCCCCACATAATCAGTGAAACTCAGTCAGCATTTATGAGTGGAAGGAGCATACTAGATGGTGTATTAATTGCTAATGAGGTTGTTGATGGGTGGAAGTTAACTAAGAAGAAAGGGGTGGTTTTAAAACTAGATTTTGAAAAGGCTTTTGATTCCATTAACTGGGGCAACTTATTCTCTATGTTATCAAAGTTTGGGTTTGGTTCTAAATGGACCAGCTAGATTAAAGAGTGTGTTTCAACTGCAAGGATATCAATGCTTGTCAATGGATCACCAACTGAAGAATTCAGTCAAGTAAAGTGTGTATGGTTGATTACTTGTATTGTAACCTATTTCTTCCACAATTGCCGTGGTTGTCTTTTTTCTTTGCTGTTTGTTATTTGTTATTTGTAAGGTGTGTTTTGGAATTTGCCCAAGTTAAGGAGTTTTTTTTTTTTTTTTGATCAGCAAAGAAAGAGGAACTTTATTGATGAATTAGAAGACAATTACATCAATAAAAGAAAAGAGAAGGATGGGTGCAAATAGCATCATAGTGAACCAAAACCAATCCTAATTAGGTTGGCACCGATAAGACCGCCCAATCATATGTTAGCACACCATCAAGAGTTGGTGAGTAACCAACCATAAACACCAAAGCCAACCTCACCCAAGCAGAAGATAACCAAAACTAACAAACTAACAAACATATAAAAAGACAAGACAAACAATAAAGAAAAACAGCTGCAGCAGGCCAGAGCAAAACAAATAGACAATCCATAGCAGCAGAACAACCAACATCAGCAGGTAGATCACAATCCAACAGACCAACAGCAATGCAACCAGCAACCATCATCAACAGGCCACACAACACCATAGATCAGAGCTGCACTCATATGAGCTAAAAAAAGAGAGGAAGATTTGGGTGGATTGGTTTGTTTATGAAGTGACTGATCTGTTTGTTTTTGCTAATCTGTTCTGCTACTATGCCAGCCAGCTTCATGAAATCTGTTCTGTGGCTTTGCTGAATAGCCTAGCTTAATGACTGTTGGTCTCCATAGGGAGTGGTGTTATGGTTTATGTTAGGACCGGGATGCTGTTTGTCGTTGATTATGATATTCAATGATCTTGTTTGTTTGGTTTGTCGTCTGTTGCTCCTTCATGTTGTTTACTCACTATATGGGAACTTGGAGTTTGTGGCTGTAGATGATTTGGTGGCATCCAGGTCCAACCTAGTTGGGATCTGAATGTTTTACTATGATGGCTTTTTTTGGCACCCTTCCTCCTTATTGAATATATGTTTTCATACTCAGTATATTTTTCATCAATAAAGCTTCTTCTTTTTCGCTGATCAAAAAAAAAAAAAACTGTACAGAATTGTGCTGCACATTCATAGTAAAGCCCAATGGTTATTCC
>NW_021024818.1:1901368-1916696 GCF_004153795.1 Camellia sinensis | reverse complement strand
GCGAAGATCAATTTTGCAAAGATCGGGAAGTTTCTTAGCTCTATCAACGTTAACCCCTAAAGATGGTCCAACTTGTTTAAAACACGCACAAACAGCCCAGCGATCTGCTGTAGAATTAGCCATCTGGTTCAGGTTTTGAGCTCCCTGACAGCACGTCACAGTGATGTCGCTGTTGCCCAACAGGTATTGTTCGCATGGAAGTATTTTTAGTATCACATCTTGGCAGGTGATTGTTACACACACTGACCCGCCCATATCGTTTCCTTTTTCAAAAGCTTTAAGAACAAGGCTTGGTTTTGATATGTTTCTTGGGACTACAATGTTGAGGAACACACCCTATTTATAATACATTTGGGTGGTGGTTTTTCTAATCAGTGTGAACGCATAATATCAATGAAGTTCACATTTTTGGAACGAAAGTAATGAATTTGATTTAATGCAATGACCCGTTAATTTGTTGGTATAACTGCCACTCATTTGACCTAATTAACAAAAATAATTAAATGCTAGCATTAAATGCTAATTAAGAATATATAAATGTTAGGAACACACAAATTACAAAATTGAAATACTATTTACACAGAAAATCTATGCATATAATACACAAAAGCTCGCACATGAGGGTGGGTTCCCACATGAAACCTTTGCAAGGTGCCTATCTTTATAGGCACAATATTGTGTTATGAGTTCATGGAGGTATTTTGTCAATCTGTTAGTAATCCGACCGTTCATATTATAGGATTTATCGGGAAGAAATACCCAAAAAAAGTTTATCGAGTTGAGCGTCCTTGAAAAAAAATCAAGGCAGTTAAACATCTAAAACCCATAAAAATAAAAATTAAAAATTAAAAAAACACTAAATTTGTGTTAAAAAAAATAAATGATTAACATAATTTTTATAATTTTTTTAAAAGCAATTATGGTCCGATTATAGGGACATGCATGTCCGATTAATCTCATTTTTTATATGAATAATATACTCAACAAATCATATAATATGAACGGTTCGGATCATCAAAATAAAATCGAAACGAACCTCAATCGGGGGCTTTACAACGGAGGTGCTATGACAATACCCGCACTTTGCCTGTCGCACATGAGCCTCACATAGGTGAATCCTACCTTCATGTGATAATTTCTGTATATTCTATGCACAAATTTTCAATGTAACATTGCTAATTACAAAAATGCTAAAAAATGTTATACCACTTAATGAGTTGTAATTAAGCGTATAAATATATATAAATGAACCCCTAACTCTATCAGAGTTGTGAAAGTTTAGCATGGAAAGTACATAAAAAAATTTCACATCAGGTGTAACCCCTGCTGCACTGAAGATAATTTTCACTCAAATAAAAAATGGGAAAATATTATTCTCTTCGAAATATTTATAATGAAAACTAATTTAAGACATTAATTGTTGCAATTAATACAATATCAAATATTTTATCTCAACGGTTATAAACTTTTATTACAAAATTATTCAATATAATTTATAGTTTATTGTGTTTCCATTTTAATTTTTATATAACTGTTAGTCATTATTCTATTATTATGTGGCTTGATTCAAGGACACATATATATATACCTACATTACTCTCTTTCCAGCTTTGAACTATTAAAATTACTTTCCATTGTATCCACACACAAAAAAAAAAACCCACTAAAATTCTTTCTTTATTTGTCAACAGTAAGTTATACCGAAAATGCTTATAATATCCCGAAACATTTTGATTATATGGTAAGTAAATAGAAAGAGATTTATGAATAAATATTCTTAAATATTTTGAAACATCATTTCTAAATTGGGTTTAGCTTCTTTTTTGTTCACAAAACAACACGAGAGAACTTAAAGGGTGTTGAGCCCAACACATGTCCCATTTCAATTATCCAAACAATTCACTTTTGAGAATTCATGCAGTATAATATTCTTATAAAAAATAAGATAATCGGATATCGGCACCTATATGTTTGAATCAAATTTGTATTACAAAAAATGAATTGTTATTCTTGAAATTATATTTGTCGTCCATTTTTTTTAAAACAAATATGATTTAAAAATATAATTACTGATATCCAATAATCTTAATTTTTTTGTATGAATATTTTACTTAATGAGTCAAAAAAATTAAACAGCTTGGATTACTGAAATTTGTTCCAAAATGGGTTTACCAAACTCAAACACTCTTAAAAGTTAAGATGACAACTTGAGAGAAATCAAACCCTTCTAAATTTACCGCAATGACTTGATGTAAAGGTAAAAGCTATCCAGTAAGAGTTTGTGAGGAACATGTCCTGGTGCCAAGGAATGGTGTTCATAAATGCTCTGCTATGGATTGCTGTAGTTCCAACAATTCAGAGGTTAAGCAAGGCAGCCATGGGAGACTAGAACTGGAAGTAGTGGCTGAAGTGGAAGCCACAATCCAGAATGAGGTGGCCATTCATGATGAGGTGGCCTCTCTTTGTAGGAAGGGCGGGGCAATTAGGGATGGTAGTTGAGGTGTGGAGAAGCTGGACGTTTTTTCTCTTTCTGTAGTGGGAGACTCATTTAATACATGCATGGGGAGTCAGAAGGAATTAGTAGTATGTAATAGAGGTATTTCCAATGATAGTATAACTGTTTGTCAGAGGAATATTATTGAGAGGAGTGGTAAGGAGGAATGGTTGGTTACAGCTGGTTATCTAAGAAGCCTTAGTGGTAATGGGCCTGATAGGCCAGGCATTAAGATTCAAATTGTATTGGATGAGTCTATTAGAGCAAAGGGTGTGGTTAAGCCCAGTGAAGTTAATACGGGTGTGGGCCTATGCTCTAATGGCAAGGATGTGATTCAGGCCTATGCTAGTGAAAGCTCTCATTTACCTTCTTCACAGCCCATATCTATTTTGGGTAGGGCTGCGGGAGGATTTGGGGTGCCGCACAAACAGATTTGCAAATTAATTGGGAAAAAAAAAGATTTAGCTTATGAAAAGGTATCAAGTTGGGGAAGAAAAGATCCGAAAGGAGGAAAGGGAGCTGTTCGTTGTTGTGGTTCATCTTCAAGGGGAAGTTGGCACAAAGGACCTGTTTTTCAAGTGGCAGCGGCTGTGCTGTCAAGATCAAGTTTGGGTGGTCAGTCTAATCGGGGAATGGCTCGGGTTACGAAGGAAGTAAAGGAGACTTTGAAGGTGGGTAAATCCTTGGAGATTGACTTCGGCAGCAATGAACATGAAGTATTACAGAGAATCGTGGAGTTAGAGGAGGATGATGCGAGGAGGGTGGCATAGAAGGATGGTGTTATTCACCACTGAATAACATTATCAGATGGCCTTTGTGTCTTGATTTGTGTTCAGATGAAGCTACTGTTTTTGAATATCAGGGGTTTTGGGAAACCAGGGAAAAGAAGGAAAATTAGGGAGTTACTTAAGGAGCGCAGAGTTGATCTAGCGTTTTTTTAAGAAACTAAGAAGGGTGGCTGTCTAGAGAGTTGGTACACTCGGTTTGGCCTGATGATAATTTTGAATTTTTGAGTGTGGATGCTGGTGGTTCGGCTGGTGGGCTGTTGTGTGTATGGAGACTGAAGGCTTTTGTAATGTCCCATTACTACAGCTCTAGGTGTTTCGTTTTGTTGTCTGGTACTGTCTTCCCTGATTTTCATTGTGTCTTTATAAATATTTATGCACCAAATGATGCTTCACGGAGGGGCCTTTTATGGAATGTCATTAAGAATTTAAGGTCATAATTTCCTGGCCCATGGTGTTTGGGGGGTGACTTTAATGAGATTAGGAGTTTAGGGGAAAGGAAACGTTGTATAAGAAGGGATAGAGGCATGTTAGAGTTTAACAACTTTATTGAAGAATTAGAACTGTTTGACGTGCCAATGCATGGATGACAATTTACTTGGAGTAATTCAGAAGATGGGGGCAGGTGGAGTCGGATTGACAGAGTATTGTTGTTCTCTGAATGGATAGAGAAGTTCAAGCTGAAATTGTGGGCTTGCCTAGGGGTGTGTCGGATCACTGCCCTTTGCTTTTGATGGAGGATGAGAGGGATTGGGGACCAAAACCGTTCAGGTTTATCAATGCCTGGCTCTTACATCCAGATTTTATGTCATTTATTAAGAAGTCTTGGGGGGAATCAATAGTTTGTGGGTGGGCGGGGTTTGTGATTGTCATGAAGCTTAGACATCTGAGATTGGTTCTGAAGAAGTGGAATAGAGAGGTGTTTGGGAATGTATCTTGTTCATTAAAAAATGCACAAGAGGAGTTGCACGAATTGGATTTGGTGGCTGAATCCGGAGAATTGGGTGATGATGAAGTAGCTAGGCAAAGAGAGGTTAGGAAGCTAGTATGGTCTTTGTCTAAAAGGGAGGAATGGATGTGGCTTTAGAAATCCAAATTAGATTGGACCTTGAAAGGTGACAAAAATGCAAGGTTTTTTCATACTATAGCTTCGAGTAGGTAGTGCAGGAATTTCCTTATGGTGAGTGTCTTGAGGAGCCAAACCTGGTGAAAGGAGAGGTGTTAAGGCACTTTAAACAAGTGTTTACTGAAGATTGGGGGAGTAGTCCACAACTGAGAGGGCAATTTAGATTTATTGGTCAAGATCAACTTGTGGATGGCTTGGATGCTTTTTTTCGGAAGATGAAGTTTGGGCTACTATTAAAAGTAGTGATGGGAATAGAGCTCCGAGACCGGATGGATTTAACTTGGCGTGCTTCCAAAAATGTTGGAGGGTGTTTAAGCCAGAGGTTATGCAATTTTTCAAGAAGTTTTATGACAATGGGAAGTTGGCTTCGGGGTTAAACAACTCTTTTATTACTCTTATACCCAAGGTTGATTGTCCAATTAGTATTTTTGATTACAGGCCAATAAGTCTAATTGGGTCTATATATAAGATTCTAGCCAAAGTGTTAGCTAATAGGTAGAAGAAGGTGGTGCCAAGGGTTATTGGCGAGGCACAATTAGCATTTTTGGGCGGCAGGAATATACTTGACGGGGTTTTAATAGCTAATGAGATTGTTGATTGGTGGGAGGTTAATAGAAAGAAGTGAGTGATTCTCAAGCTTGATTTCCAAAAGGCGTACGATTCAGTTAATTGGGGTTGTCTCTTATCTATGGTGAATGAGTTTGGCTTTGGGGTTAGGTGGAGGGGTTGGATTCAGGAGTGCCTCCAATCTTCCAGATGTTCTGTTCTTGTCAACAGATCTCCAACAGATGAATTTAAGCCTAGTAAAGGTCTTCGACAAGGTGACCCTTTATCTCCCTTCCTGTTTAACATAGTGGGGGAATGGCTTAATACGTTGATGCTTAAGGCCAAGTCTTTGGGTCTACTTTCAGGGGCTATGGTGGGTCATGATGTTACGATATCACATCTTTACTTCGTGGACGATATGATTATTTTCTGTGAGGTTGAGTCGGAAGTGGTAATGGTAGTTAAAAGGATTTTGAGGTGCTTCGAACTGGTCTCTGGCTTGAAAATTAATTTTCATAAAAGCTCTATATGTGGTATAGGTGTGCCTGAGAACGAGATGGAGGTGTTTTGTGATAACCCTGCTCCGTATTATGCTAATTAATCTTAATTGCGTATGTGATTATGTGTTTGATATGATTTTGAGTGCCATTTATATGTGGTTTTGAATTTCTATATGTTCACCGTAGGAATATCTATTCAACTTACTGTTATAAACTGAAAATTGAAGGCCTTATTGGCCATAGAAACTGAAATTAACTACACCATTATGATTGGCGTAATTTTTAGAGCCTACTGTGAAATTTAATTGAAAATTGATTCGGATCAGATTAATTAGATTAAATTGATGGTGTAGTGCCTCACATGAATGTACAATTCATAAGAGTATGAGTTTTGAATGCATGAATTTGTTATGTTGGAAATAAGTTTGGTGTAAATTGGGACATGCATGTGATTAATTTGTGAAATTGAGCCTCATAATGTAATAAATTTGGTGTTGGATCATGTGGATACATATATATGTGAAGTTTGAGCCATAATATGCAAGATATGTTAAGTTGAATGCAAGTTTGAAGCTCAAGAACAATTCTGGATTTTCCAGAATTTGGGATGTCCGCTCGAGTGGGGAAAGCGCCGCTCGAGCGGGAAATACGAGCTCCCAGAAGTTTTGCAGACATGGGTGTCCGCTCGAGCGGGGACATTCACGCTCGAGCGAGGAGCCATGTAGTGGGACTTCCAGCTCGAGCGTCCGAGTTCACGATCGAGCGTAATAATGAGGCAACCAGTACTTTTGCAGGCTTAATGGGTCCGTTTGAGCGGGAAAGTCCACGCTCGAGTGGGGACCCCTGTTTCTGACATTTTGTAAATGTGTTCTGTGTTCCATTTTCCGTTCTCTTTCACTTCTAAGTACTCTTAGGCATGCATTAAACATTGTAAATGAGTTAAAAGGATAAGAATGAATCCCAAAGATGAATATGTGAATTAAGAACGGATTGAATTGTTTGTGACCCATTGTGTTCATGGAATGTGTAGGGCCGAGCTCCAGGGCAAATCATCCTGCCAATCACTGTGAGTAATATCTTAATAAAGATGTCTGGAGTATGTTATTTGTCCAATTGCTTATTTCCATATAAGTCTTACAAGTTTGTTACATTGAATTGGGGACAAATATTTGTATGACACGAATGAATGGGCCAGAGGCCGTATGACATAAATGAATGATAGTCTGATACGAATGATAGTCAGAAATATGAATGGTTGGGCCAAAGGCTAGTTTGACATGAATGAAAGAATGGTTGGGCCAAAGGCCAATTCGACATGACTGAAAGAATGGTTGGGCCAAAGGCCAGTTTGACATGAATGAAAGAATGGTTGGGCCAAAGGCCAGTCTGACATAAATGAAAAAATGGATGGGTCAAAGGCCGTTTGACATGAGTGAAAGATAAATGGGCCAAAGGCCGGTTTGACATAAATGGATTGGGCCCGAGGCCGTTCGATGTGTTTGGAACCGCAGTCACTTGATCTATATATATATATATGCTAGATAGAAATATGAATTGGGCCCAAGGCCGTCTGATGTATGTTCTTCTAATGTATCTTCTTTATTTGATATTATTCACTGGGCTTTCGCTCACGCTCATTCATGTGTTTGTAGGTGAGCCAAGAGAGGTTCAAACCCAGCCTCAGTGAAGTTTGTGTGGAACAACCAAAGTTTTGAAGAGTCAGCCCTTACGTCTCACGCATGAGACTCGTCTTCACCCTTTTGCTACCTTGTTATATTTTGTCATGTTGGCGAGGACTTTGGATTGCAATTGTATATAGTTTTGATTGGCTGACCTATACTTGAATGATCCTGTATGTACAGAGCTTTGTGTTAGTACATATTTTGATGTGAGTTATTAACATGTATATGTATGGTTTGTTATGACGTGCCATATAAGCACGGCTCTAAGGACAAAGTTTAAATTTGCTTCCGTTTGGCCCTTTTACTCTGATGAGTTATGTCTTATTTGGTTTGAGGCCGTAGGTAATCTCGTGATTACTGGCCAGTTATGTCCTTAACCCATGGGGGCGGGTTCGGGTCATGACATGTTTGCATCTAGATTATATTGTAGGGTTCAGAAATTACCAATGTCTTATCTTGGGTTACCATTAGGGGCAAGCCCTAGGCTTAAGAAGACTTGGAAGCCTATTCTTGATAAATGCAAAGCTAGACTTGCTTCTTGGAAGAGGAAGCTTCTATCTTTTGGAGGAAGGTTAACACTCATTAAGTCAGTGTTGTCTAGTCTGCCTTCATATTATTTATCTCTTTTCAAGATTCCCTCTTCTGTGGCTAAGGCATTTGATAGAATCCGAGAAAACTTTCTGTGGGGGAGGGGAGAGATCTGACATGAAGAGGAAGGTTCATCTTGTTAGTTGGGATGAAGTAACTAAAAGCAAAGACAATGGGGGTCGGGGTATTAGGAGGGTTCAACAGGTGAATGATTGCCTATTGGCTAAATGGTGGTGGTCGTATGGTGCGGAGGATTCACCATTATGGAAACGTGTAATTTGTTATAGGTATTCTTCGAATGGTGGGAGGTGGTACCCTTTTCTAGAAGTTTTTGGGTCTTATTCAAAAATTTGGGGTGATATTCTCAAGGTTAGTAAATCAAATTCTCATCTTTTCAATATTTTTATGGTTAATTCTCAATTATTTGTGGGTAATGGAAACAGAGTCCACTTTTGGTATGATAGTTGGGAGGGTAATCTTTTTATTAAGTCTTTGTTTCCTAGGTTATTTAGTCTATCATCAGAGAAGGAGATCACTCTGAGAGTGGTGATGGATAGGAGGGATGCCCATTCAAATGGCTTTCTCAGGTTTAGAAGAACCTTGCTGAGTTGGGAATCAGATGAGTTGATTAGATTGGAGGCTTTTTTGATCTCCGTTGGGACTGGTTTTTCTGATAGTGCTGACTGTCTACAGTGGATGGCTAATTCTTTTGGGCAGTTTTCGGTCTCTTCCTTGTATTCCTTGTTGATGTCTTTCACTCCTCTTTTGGTTTCTAAATTACTATGGAACAATATTTACCCCCCAAAAGTGTAGTTTCTTGGATGGTTGGCGTGGAAGGGGAGACTTAAGTCTTTTTCATTTTTGCAAAGAATCGGGGTTTTAGGTCTTGAGGCTTCTGTCCTATGCATATTTTGCAAGAGGGAGGTGGAGTCAGTGTCCCATATCTTGTTGTGGTGTTCTTTTGCTTGGGGGGTGTGGTCTTGTCTACTGCAATGGTGGGGGCTGCATTGGGTTATACCTCGAAATGTGGAGGATCTTCTTGGCTGGTGGAGTAGTTTTAGGTGGGGTAAGTTTGCAAATTTGATTTGGCAGGCTATACCATTGGCTGTATTGTGGTCATTATGGAAGCTCAGGAATAAGGTTGTGTTCCAAAGTAAGCAAGCACATCTGGAGGAAGTGTACGATCTGATCAAATTCAGAATTGCCATTTGGGTAAAGGCTCATTCTAGTGATGGTTTTTACTCTGTGCAGGAAATTGTTAATAACGTTCAGCAGTTCAAAGGTCACTCTTAGCTTCTTGGTAATGGATGCTTGCTGGATGTTTTGATGGCTGATTATTACTGGTTTTGTAGTGTCTAGATACTAGTTCTGCTATATATTGTTGTCGGTGTTGCTGCTTGATGGGCAATCTGTTCATTGTTGTTGCTTGTTGGGTGAATTGGTTGCTGATTGTTGCTGTTATGGTGATTACTGGGTGCTGCTGTCTGCTGCTACTGTGATGCTAGTTTTGCTAATTATTAATCTACTGATGCTGGATTGCTAATTTTGCTTTGCTGCTAATTGGTAATCTACTGCTGGTGGGAAGTAATCTGGTATGGCAGGCAATTTTGGCTCATTGATCTTGGGTGATTTGATTAAGGCGTTGATAGCTGCTGCGGGTTTTATTATGGTTGTTGCATATTTTTTGTATTTTGAATTGGGTGTGCAGTTATAGTTGTTGGGTGTACTTAGGCTTGGGGTGTTTTGTTCTTCTTGTTTCTTTGTGTTTTTTGGGTTGTTGTTGATTGTCCTCTCACCAATCTCGGGCTTGTGCTAGCATATGATTGTGTTGTCTCTCCGGTGCCATCCTAGATGGGATTGTAGAGGTTTAGCTATGATGCTCGTTTTGCACAGCCTTGTTTTATTGTTGTATGTTTTCTCTTGTTTCTGGTTCTTCATTAATAAAAATTTTCTTTTGCTGATAAAAAAAAAAAAAAAAAAAAACTGTTTGGTTTTGATTTATTTTTTGAAAATTGATAATTTTTTTAGTGAATTTTTTAATTTTTTAAGTAAATTTTTTACTTTCTAAATGCAAATAACTTAGATGTAATTAAAAAGTAAAATATTTGTGAATTTATATTTAAACAATTCAATAAATATATAAGAATACGAAAATGTATTGAATTTTTATATATTTTTTTGTGTTTGATGAATTTTTTGAAGATTTTTTTATATAAATATTATACTTTTTAAGTGTATCTAGGTGAAGTGCATCCAAAAACTAAAATAAATAAATAAATAAATCATAAAATATTAAAATTTTTAACTAAAACAAAAAAACACAAAAAATAATAATAATAATAATAATTTTCTAAAAAGTGGGCTTAATTTTCTAAAACCAAACAAAAGTGATTTTTCTATTTATAATGTACTGGCCAAGTTAGACATGTATTATTTATTATTATTATTTTTTTTATCAACAAAAGAAACTTTAGTGATGAAAATCAGATGTACAGAATATAGAGATGAACATTAATAAAGGGAGATGAGTGCTTTAGTATCAAAGCAAACTAGACGATTCCAACTAGGTCTAGATCGAAAAGCAAGCCAATCATCTACTAGCATTACACCATGACTGGAGGGAAATCAACTGAACAAACAAGAAAACAAAGGAAATAAAACCACCCCCAACACCCAAAACACCGATCATAATAGTCCATCTACACCTTCCAAATTTGAACCCTCAAATCAAACAATCACCTCAAGCCAATACTTAATCTCTTCAATTTTGGAAATACCATTAATACTTTCAGTAACTTGTTCTTCCTTTTTTTTATTTCTTTGACTAGCATTGTTGGGGTTTGAGACCTTATGAACACCACCACCCTTATGACTCTTAGATAATTCCTCTTTCTTGACCGAATTGCCATTCTCTACCGGAATAGAAGACTTTTCAACAACCTCAATTCCTTTCACTACTTCCTTAGGCTCAACAGAGATAAGTGAACTTGGCCCACTTCGAAGAGAAGACTACTTTGTTTTGCGAGGAGATTAACTCTAATCAAGTTTGTTATGTCCAATCCGCCTGTTTACTATCTATCATTGTTCAAGATTCTTGTTGGGGTCGCTAAGGAGATTGAGCAAATACAATCAGCTTTCTTGTGGGGAGGATCCGATCTCAAAAGAAAAGTACATTTGGTCTGTTGGGAGGTAATTGCAAAGAATAAGAATCTAAGTGGGATTAGAACATTCAATGAATGCCTATTGCTAAAATGGTGGTGGAGGTTTGGAGCTGAGAATCAAACACTTTGGAAAGAAGTGATTTGCGCAAAATATAATGTTGAAGATGGAAAATGGTTCCCAACATTGGAAGGCAGGGGATCGAAGATCTGGATTGATATACTTAATGTAGCTCTGTTGAATCAAGACTTGCATAATTTCTATATTCATAACTCTCAAATTGCTTTGGAGGATGGGAGTAGAGCTCACTTTTGGTTGGACAAGTGGATTGGCAATGTATGTTTAAAGGAGGAATTCCCTAGACTATTCTTTCTACCCATGGATAAGCAAGGGGTGGTAAGGGTGTTTTTTGAGAATAGGGGTGCTACTGATGATTGAAACCTAGAGTTTAGAAGAATCTATTGGCTTGGGAGGAGGAGGAAGTCCATAGATTAGTATGTTTGCTTAGGGGTGCACCAGCTCTTTGCATTAATAAACCAGATGTATTGAAATGGTCAACAGATTCATCTGGACTGTTTAGTGTAGCATCAGTTTATAAGTGGCGCGAATCCCTTCTTGGTCATGTTCTGGCAATGGTAGGCTCTATATGGAATAATTTTGCTCCTCCCAAAGTGTAATTTTTTGGGTGGTTGGCATGGCTTGGTAAGGTTAAAACTTCCTATTTTCTTTATCGAATTGGTATACTTGATGGGAGTGTTAATCTTGAATGTGTTTTCTGCCATAATGATGTTGAAACAGTGGAGCATATTCTTCTTGTCTGTCCTTTTGTTTGTAGGCTCTGGTCAAACATTGTAAGATGGTGGGGTTTTAAGTGGGTCATGCTAGGTTCTGTCGATGGGCTGCTGCAGTGGTGGTATGGTTGCAGAATGTCAAAATTGGAGAAGAAAATCTGGATGGTCATCCCTTTGGCAACTCTTTGGTCTATCTGGAGACATAGAAATGAGTGTGTTTTTAATGGAATTCAACTAGACTTTGAAGCTCTATGCGAAATAGTGAAAGTGAGAGCAGCTTTGTGGATTAAGGCATCACCATTACATGTGGCAGCTTCTGTAACTGATCTAGTTTACAATTTGCAGCAGGTCAAGTTTTGCCTCAGGAATGGTGGTTGAGTGTGTACCTGGTTTTAGTGTTTATGTGGTTGAGTCTTGTTCTGTTTCTATAGGTTCTGTTTCTGTCCTTATTTGGGCTAAACAATGGATTGAGGTATTGCTGATTTTTTGATTCTTGAATGGTGACAAATTGGCCTTGCTTTTGCTGTGCTGTTCTTCTACTTATACTAGAGCTTGTTATTGCTGATCTGTACTACAGCCTGTGCTGATCTGTTTTGTGCATCATTGCAGATCTGTTTTGTTCTGCTCTGTCTCTTTCATGCTGTCTCTTTGTTGAGTGATCTGTTATCTGTTTCTGTGATTATTTGGATTACAAAATGGAGTGAGGCATTGCTGCAAGAGTCTGGTTTTGTTGTTCTGCTACACTACTGGTCCAGTATTGTATTAGGATTGGGAGTTGATTTTGCAGCAGTTTTCTGTGCTGAGTTGGATAAAGATGCACTTCTTAAGTCTTAGTCTTCTGGTTAATTCTGCTGGAGTGTCTACCTGTCTGTGTTTTTGGGATCATCTGTTGTGTCTATTTGCTGTGTTTAAATGCTGCTGTTGGAGTCTCAATGACTTGGTGTTGTTCTTTGCACTGGTTTGCTGTGTGGGTGATGCAGTGGTTGGTTTTGCTGTTGTTTTTTCATCAGTGCATGTTGTTGATTTTGTAGCAGCATCTATTCTTGCACTGGGTTGTTGTCTTTGTTGTGCTTGTTCCTTCTTTGGTTGGTTTCTCTCCAATCTCCTGGCTTGAGCTAGCAGATGATTGTGCAGTCTTTTGGTGCCAACCTAGTTGGGATTAGGGAGGTATGTGATGATACTTTTTGCTTTTGTCTTTCCTCTTTGTTGATGTATACCAAGATGTTATTTTGTTTTGTTATCATCAATAAAGAGTTTTGTTTGTTGATCAAAAAAAATAAAAATAAAAAACTATTGGTTTGCCAACTAATGGTTCAACAAACTATTTTTATTGTTGAATATCTTAGTTGTGAAATGTAAAAATTTACGGACCATAATTTTTGTGGCAAAAGTACCATTCACTGACAAAATTTCCATTAGTAACCATTAGATCTGTTCTTCAACCAAACTTTCTCACCAAGAGTGTGCTTCACCAATGAAATATTGATCCTGTATCTCATGAGGTTGGTGGGAGTACTTGGTCGGTTAAGTGGGAGAAAAAAATCGTTCTCAACCACCATTTAGTCGATCTTATTAGTAGATGGCATCATTGTTTGGCTCTCTTCCTTGGGCTGGGTATTCTTCACTTCTTTGTTTTTCTTTTGTTTTAGGTTTACTTTTTGTCTGGTGCCTTTTAGTTTCTGTTGTGTGCGTTGCTCTGTGTTGTCTTGTTTAGGTTTACTTTTTATTGTGGAATTACAATTTATATCATATACTTTGTTAATATCTTTTGAATTTTAAAAGGCTTCACATGTAAGGTACTAAATAAATTTTGGTAAGAAACAAATGATAATCCTAACATTATTGGTTTTGAAGATAAAAAAACTAAGAACCTAGGTTTCAAGATATAACAAAATTTGAAGACAAAAAATAACAAATAAAATAAAATAAATCGTAAAGTGTAGTGAACCATTCACTAGTTTCTCCATCTATAAAATGACAAAAACTATGTTGAATGAATAATCAAATAATAAGCTATATATTCTGAAAATCAAAAGAAAATATAATTTCAAACGTGACTTTATTAAATTTGTTAAGTTCAGCTAGCTTAATGAACGATTAAAACATCTCCATCAGACAATTTGCCTGTGTTCTAATTATTTACATGCTTATGTTTAATAGTACTTGATTGATTTTAATAATTCTTCAACAAGTGTTAGACGTATCCATAGTTTAACTTCAACTTGTAAATTTTTCTTTCAACAAGCCAAGTGTTAAACATAATCTCGGTTTAACTTCAACTTGTAAATTTTTCACAAATTTCAACAAGTGTTAAACATAATCTCGGTTTAACTTCAACTTGTAAATTTTTCACAAATTTCAACAAGTGTTAAACATAATCTCGGTTTAACTTCAACTTGTAAATTTTTCACAAATTTCAACAAGTGTTAAACATAATCTCGGTTTAACTTCAACTTGTAAATTTTTCACAAATTTCAACAAGTGTTAAACATAATCTCGGTTTAACTTCAACTTGTAAATTTTTCACAAATTTCAACAAGTGTTAAACATAATCTCGGTTTAACTTCAACTTGTAAATTTTTCACAAATTTCAACAAGTGTTAAACATAATCTCGGTTTAACTTCAACTTGTAAATTTTTCACAAATTTCAACAAGTGTTAAACATAATCTCGGTTTAACTTCAACTTGTAAATTTTTCACAAATTTCAACAAGTGTTAAACATAATCTCGGTTTAACTTCAACTTGTAAATTTTTCACAAATTTCAACAAGTGTTAAACATAATCTCGGTTTAACTTCAACTTGTAAATTTTTCACAAATTTCAACAAGTGTTAAACATAATCTCGGTTTAACTTCAACTTGTAAATTTTTCACAAATTTCAACAAGTGTTAAACATAATCTCGGTTTAACTTCAACTTGTAAATTTTTCACAAATTTCAACAAGTGTTAAACATAATCTCGGTTTAACTTCAACTTGTAAATTTTTCACAAATTTCAACAAGTGTTAAACATAATCTCGGTTTAACTTCAACTTGTAAATTTTTCACAAATTTCAACAAGTGTTAAACATAATCTCGGTTTAACTTCAACTTGTAAATTTTTCACAAATTTCAACAAGTGTTAAACATAATCTCGGTTTAACTTCAACTTGTAAATTTTTCACAAATTTCAACAAGTGTTAAACATAATCTCGGTTTAACTTCAACTTGTAAATTTTTCACAAATTTCAACAAGTGTTAAACATAATCTCGGTTTAACTTCAACTTGTAAATTTTTCACAAATTTCAACAAGTGTTAGATGTATCCATAGTTTAACTTCAACTTGTAAATTTTTCACAAATTTCAACAAGTGTTAGATGTATCCATAGTTTAACTTCAACTTGTAAATTTTTCACAAATTTCAACAAGTGTTAGATGTATCCATAGTTTAACTTCAACTTGTAAATTTTTCACAAATTTCAACAAGTGTTAGATGTATCCATAGTTTAACTTCAACTTGTAAATTTTTCACAAATTTCAACAAGTGTTAAACATAATCTCGGTTTAACTTCAACTTGTAAATTTTTCACAAATTTCAACAAGTGTTAAACATTATCTCGGCGGAGTTTCTTATTATCTCTTGTGTTACAATATCACTCAGCTTAAGCATAAATTA
>NW_021024818.1:1854449-1892386 GCF_004153795.1 Camellia sinensis | reverse complement strand
TTTATTTAGGATCATTTTTGTAGATGTTGTAATTTTTCATTGAAAGCTTTTTCCTAATTTTAGGTCCTATTTATTAATTGTTAGGATTGGAGGAAGGCGTCTCTACACCTCTTGGGAATTAATTTGTAGAGTCTCAATCTACACTTTTGCTATTTTTGGAGGTGAGTATACTTACCATGGAAATTACCTTGCCTCTATCTTTATTACAAAGTTTGAAGATAATTTTGAATTAAAGGAAGCGAATGATACATTTCATCATGATATATGTATAAAAAAAAAATCTATAAATCTATTGAGACCAATGATTGAGTTTAAATAAATATATGATTTCATTTGTATAATGAAGCACTAATTTTTATGAGAATTTAATTAACTTGAGTCCTTCAAATTTTATGATGATGATGATTGAATGACAATGAAACGCTATTTGAGGGTGTTTATTTTATTGATCATATAACCGAATATAGCCTTCGGGGCCACAAGGGCCAAAATGCTTTGGGGTCCTGGGGACCGAAATGTTTTAAGGACCATAAGGGTCGTTGTATGTATAAGGGGTCCCGACGACCGAAACATTGAAACAAGAATTGAAGTGCTACGGTGACATGAGTTATGTTCCTATGGTTATGTTTTGGGTAACGGTACCATCACCACCTAAGTCGCGAGGTAACGCGACCTTAAGGCTATGTAGTGGTCCGTATGATGGACATGAGATCTTAATGTATTGAAAAGTTGTATTTTTTTTTACTTTCATTATTCAAATGTATTTTTTTTTCTGCCTTATGAGATTCCTTGGAAAAATCTTGATAACATTTTACGAAAATTATATTTCATCTTTTTTTTTTATTTTTTTTATTTTGTATAAATTTCAGTCCAATTAAACTCTTGTGTTTATTATCTTTATTTTGAACCCAATTGGAAGGAGCAAGTTTTATAACTCCATGGTATTGGTATACTCATTGAGCTTTAGCTCATTCTTTTTAAATAATTTTTTTTTTCAGATTCATAGACTTTTGTGTGGCTCGCCTCAACTTGGAAGACTAGAATTTTTTTGAAGGATCAAAGGTGGGCATCTTGTAGTTGAGGTTTGCTTAGGGTCATTCTAGGATGTAAGTTTACCTTTTATTTTTTTTTTATGAAGGAGGTTGATTGTAAATAATTGCTCATGAAGTTGGATGTATTGATGGATTCGTGAATAGTATGTATTATTTTTGGAGAGGAAATGCTTGGGAACTATCTTGTAGCATGATAATACTTTTTGTCTTTGAATAGATCATCTCATACATGTTAGGCAATTCAAAGGTCTTATGCACTTTTGGTGATGTGGTGATGCGATGTAAGGATTATACAGGAATTGTGGTGTAAAGATGCTATAGCGTTTGAGGTGCACCCTCTTGGCGGGGTTTTGCCTTGCCAAGATTGGGTCGTTACACAAGACATGTAAGTAAATAAGTCTAATTAATAGGACTAGCTTTTAGCTGCCCCTAAAATAAACCACAATTCTCCCAACTATAAGGTCCATTTGGCAATTTTATTTATTTGTTTTTGTTTTTTAGTCTAGTAGAAGAATTTCATTTATCATGAAAGCCGTTTAGAAATAGCTTAGTTAAAAAAATCACCAAAAAAATTAATAATTTCAAAAATTATAAACAAAAGGTCAAATATTCTTTTTTTATTTATTTATTTTTGTTTGGTACACATTTTTTTCAAAATTTTTAATTTTTTTTTTACATTTCATATTTTAATTAAAAAATTAAAAAAAATACTCAAAAAGTCAATTGTGAAACAAACCAACTTAAAAACAAACACATGCACATACCAAACCAACTTATAAACAAACACATACACATCTATTGGTTGCAATTTGTCTTCATTCTTGTAGTGTACTCATTGAGGGTGCAACTTAGGCGGGTTCAATCTGAGCAACCTGAACTCATTCTAAATTTTTTTAAGGCTTGGACAAGATATTTTCAAATTCGGTATGGGCTTGGGTAAAAATTCAGAAGCCCAAATTAAATTTGGACGGGCTTGGGCAAAAATGTCAAACAAACTGAGCAACCCAAAATCCGAATTATACATATATAGATATATAAAAATATTAAATATTAGTCTTATAAACAAACACATACACATCTATTGGTTGCAATTTGTCTTCATTCTTGCTCTGTACTCATTAGGGGTGCAACTTAAGCGGGTTTAACTTGAGCAATTTAAACTCATTCTAAATTTTTTTAGGGCTGGGATAAGATATTTTCAAATTCGGTACGGGCTTGGGCAAAAATTCAGAAGCCCAAATTAAATTTGGACGGGTTTGGGCAAAGACGTCAAACAAACTGAGTAACCCAAAACCCGAATTATACATATATAGATATATAAAAATATTAAATATTAGTCATTACATGATCTTAAAGTAATTTAGATTATTAAATCATATTGAATATATATTACATATACAAATAACATAAAATCTTATTTTTTTATTTTCACTTATAAATTGTAAAAACTACTATAGTGGCATCTCTCCTACATTATATAAATTATTTGTTTTGATGATATTAATGATTTTTTATAAAATAAAATTAAAAAATTTAAATAGAGTCAAATTTTAATAATTTAATAATGCAGCTGCAAATAAAATTTAAAAAAAAAAACTGAAATTCATTTACAATTTGGGCAATTCGGACAACTCGGACAATTCGGGTTTAACTCGAATCGGGCTTGGACAGGCAATCTCTGGTTATAATTCGGGCCTGGGCAGGCCTGGGCAAGTCCCGGCACAACTTAGGCTGGGCTTGGACAACATTCCAACCCGACCGAACCCACTCAAGTTGCCCCCCTAGTACTCATTCATGAAACCACAATGACCCAAAAAACACATGCTCATAATATGTTACGACACGGAAAATTCTTATATATTTATTTAACCCAGGCCGACTCGTGGCCTTCGCACGGTTTTGGCCTCTGATGGCCTATTTTTCAAGCTTAAGTGTGAAAAAGTACATTTTTGGACTTAGTTTTCAAACAGAGAGTGCCGTGCTAGTTCCGTAAGTTTCCACAACTTAGATTGGTCTCTCCCGAGGTGTTTGAGGTGTTACCCGGGCCATCTCGTTGCCGTTGCACCGTTTTGGCCTCCGATGGCCTATTTTCAAGCTTAAGTGTGAAAAAGTACATTTTTGGACGTAGTTTTCAAACCGGGAGTCTCGTGCTAGTTTCGTAAGTTTCCAAAACTCACATTAGTCCCTCCCGACATGTTTGAGGTGTTACCCTGGCCGTCTCGTGGCTATTACACGATTTTTGCCCCCGAAGGCCTATTTTTCAAGCTTAAGTGTGAAAAAGTGCAATTTTAGACTTAGTTTTCAAACCGGGAGTCCCGTGCATGTTTCGTAAGTTTTCACAACTCTTATTGGTCCCTCGCGATGTGTTTGAGATGTTACCCAGGCCATCTTGTGGCTGTTACACGATTTTGGCTCCTGAAGGCCTATTTTTCAAGCTTAAGTGTGAAAAAGTGCATTTTTGAACTTAGTTTTCAAACCAGGAGTCCCGTGCTAGTTCTGTAAGTTCCCACAACTCACATTGGTCCCTTCCAACGTGTTTGAGTTGTTACCCGAGCCGTCTCATGGCTGTTACATGATTTTGGCCTCCGAATACCTATTTTTCAAGCTTAAGTATGAAAAAGTGCATTTTTGGTCGTAGTTTTCAAACCGGGAGTCTCGTGCTAGTTCCGTAAATTTCCATAACTCACATTGGTCCCTCCCGAGATGTTTGAGGTGTTACCCAGGCTGTCTCATGGCTGTTGCACGGTTTTGGCCTCCGATGGCCTATTTTTCAAACTTAAGTGTGAAAAAGTGCATTTTTTGACTTAGTTTTCAAACCGGGAGTCCTGTGCTAGTTCTGTAAGTTTTCACAACTCACATTGATCTCTCCTGAGGTGTTTGAGGTGTTTCCCGAGCTGTCTCATGGTTGTTGCGCGATTTTGGCCTCCGATGGCCTATTTTCAAGCTTAAGTGTGAAAAAGTACATTTTTGGACGTAGTTTTCAAACCAGGAGTCCCGTGCTAGTTCTGTAAGTTTCCAAAACTCACATTGGTCTCTCCCAACATGTTTAAGGTGTTACCTAGGCCATCTCGTGGATGTTACACGATTTTGGCCCCCAAAGGCCTATTTTTAAAGTTTAAGTGTGAAAAAAATGCATTTTTGGACTTACTTTTCAAACCGAGAGTCCCATGCTAGTTCCGTAAGTTTCCAAAACTCACATTGGTCCCTTCTGAGATTTTTGAGGTGTTACCCCGGCCGTCTCATGGCCGTTGCATGGTTTTGGCCTCCGATGGCCTATTTTTCAAGATTAAGTGTGAAAAGTATAATTTTAGACTTAGTTTTCAAACCGGGAGTCCTGTGCAAGTTCCGTAAGTTTCCACAACTCACATTGGTCCCTCCTGATGTATTTGAGGTGTTCCCTAGGCCGTCTCGTGGTTGTTGCACGATTTTGGCCTCCGATGGACTATTTTTCAAGCTTAAGTGTGAAAAAGTGCATTTTTCGACTTAGTTTTTAAACCGGGAGTCCCGTGCTAATTTCGTAAGTTTTCACAACTCACATTAGTCCCTCCCGAGGTGTTGGAGGTGTTACCCGGGCCGTCTCATAGCCGTTGCACGGTTTTGGCCTCCAATGGCCTAGTTTCAAGCTTAAGCGTTAGAAAAGTTTATTTTTGAACTTAGTTTCATGCCTAAATGTTGGAATAGTGCAAATTTTAAAGTAGTTTCCTAATTGGGTGCCACTTGCATATTTCAGTGTTTGTGATATTTCTCGAGCTTATACATGCATATTTGACTATCTTAGTTGAAGTAGAAATTTCTACTAAATTAACATAGAAACATAATATACTAACCAAGAAGCTTGTCCATCAGAATCTGAACTTTCCCCACCCTCAAAATTTCCCGTGATACATTTCTGCCTCAAACACTCTATGATACTTTGTATCTTCTTGCTTTGTTTCTTCTCTGACTTTTCAAACCTAGCAATTTGTTTATTTGGTTGTGCTATTTGTAGCTCGAGGCATTGAACATAGTCAGTATTTTCAGCTGGTGCAACAGTTGTGTTCACAGAAGAAGATGGCCTCATGCCGAGTCCTTTCACATAACCTGGCCTTGACTTAAGCACCTTGACTGACAACTCCTCTGGAGTCAAGGGGATTGCACTAGTCTGCGAGAGGTGTTCTGCTTGCGTTTGTATCATGTTGTCCTATTAATTTGAAATAAATCAAATATTAGTTATTCTACCCTACACAGCAAAATAAATAATATTATCAAAATTGAAAGGCATTGCCTTGTACATATATAATTAACTTGGCTCTCCGAGGAAATCCATTCATGCGTGTCCGAATTGTAGTGGATGGACTTGTAAAATTCTGCTAAATCGGGAACTTTGCCATTTTCAATTATCTGCTTTATTTGTTTTTCAATGTTATTTCAATTATTTAAATAACAAAGCCTACTAATCCAATAAAATAAATTGGTAGAACGCACCGAGCTGTGTACCCTGATCGGGATTGATTTTGATCCACATCGATGTTTTGTTTTCATTTGCATCCTATTATTCGCATTAGCTAGTGATTGTTCCTACACAATTGAAACACCAATACAAACAAAAAAAGATAACATTAGTAAAAATAAACTTACTTTTTGACAATTAACATATATAAAACATTTTACCTTGAATTTTTGACTATTCCACTTGTTAATTAGAGATGTCCACTGATTGAGAGTAACTCTTGCAGGTGGGTGGCTTTTCGCGTAATCCTCCCCTCTTGCATCCTTATGTTGCTTGTATTGTTTGTGCAACTTATAGGTCAAACCACTCAATCGTCGACCAAACTGTATGTCTAAAGCCTTTGCTACATCAGCCCGATTGCCTTGTAGATCAAACTAATCCTGCAAAATAAAAAAAAAAATAAAAATTAAAAAGTATGATCGGCTACTTATCAGCAGCATTCACATTCTTCCACCTACGAACGCTCTGGTTTGGTAACTGCGTTCGAACCTCTATACCAATCTTGGAGACAAGCTTAGAGGTGTTGTCTCCTACTGGTGCACGAAACTGTTCAGGTGTAGGAACTAACATCTTCCCATCCTTCTCGACAATGCGATGGGCCTCTATACTGCGTGTTGGGCCACGACCATGTCTATTATCTGATGCTGTAAGGGCATAATATTAATTGAGTTAGTAATTAAACAAATGCAAGTTAAACAATAATTACAACTTTGCAAACTTACCAACGATGCTAGATGCAGTCACCTCATCCTTAGGTTGCACATTATGAGATGGTAAGGGTTGGGTACCGACCTCCTGACTTAGGGGATCCATCATTTCCTCTGGGGTGGGAGTTAATAGCCTTGAATGAGATCGTAAACGGAGTCTTGGTGCCATCTCTTGTTCTTGAAAGAACATAATCAAACAGTAAAAACGATATTTAAAACAGTTAAAATATATTTTTTAAAAAATATGATGTGTAAGATATGTGAAGAAGAAATGTAAATAGTAAAAGACATGTTCACACACATATATAATAATGTGCATAATACCTCGCGGTCAAAGGAACCCAATGACTCATCATCATTGTCATCCTCACTCTCTGAAGGGTTATACTCAATATCATCATCTACCTCAACCCTAATTCCCTTTTCCCTTGCATTTGCATATTTGGGTTGAACCGCACTCACTAAAGAATTTGTAATATTCTTCACTCCAAGATTGTTCATTACCTCACAGTTCTCCTTGATTCGCTTATTTCTTTGTTTCTCATATTCTATTAGCTTCTTAGTTCTCAAATCACCTGATTTCTGCCATTGTTTTTTGCCTCGGACCATTTTCTACAACTATATAACATAATTCAACTTTAATTGAAAAATATAGACAATGTCATCATGCACCATTAAATAAAAGAAGAAACAAAAAGTAACATAAACATATAAAATAAAAATTACATTAATTAATAACATCTGTTCGAAAATAAAGTAATATACTAAAAATTACATATCTTAATCCATATCAGGATCCATATCAACATCAGGAATGTTATGTTCTTCATCTCCTTCATCATCTCTATTCTCTTCCATTATCTCATCTAATGACCCTACTTCTGAAATAACATTGAATTCAACATCATCTGTACAGTATTGAACAATTGGGTCAATGTCAATTGGAACAACGTCAGTAATGTTTTCTTGTTGGAACACATCATTATTTTCTGAAGGATCCAATAATTCTCCATCACTAGTGTCTGGAACATCAAAGACACCCCTATGTTGCACCCTTTGCACGACATTCCAAGGTTCACCTAATTTGGTATCATTCAGATAGAAGACTTGCTTAGCTTGACTAGGTAGGATAAATGGGTCAGATTGATACCACCGACTTGTGACGTCAATGCTTGTGCAATATGTATCAAATCGTATTATTCTGTTTCTACCAGTGTTACCGGTGTTATACCATTCACACTGGAACAAAACAACCTTTTTATCACATATGTAGTCAAATTCCAACACCTTGCTCAAGTGACCGTAGAAGTCATGCAATTTTCCTTCATGATCCCCTTGTGTAAGCACACCACTATTCTGACTCGTACGACGGTTGTCTAGATCTCGAGTATGGAACCGGCTGCTATTGATTATGCAACTTGAGTACTCTTTCACAAGCAAATTAGGACCATTTGCTAATGACCACAATTCATCAGTTGCCTCTGATGACTCTTCCATTCTCAATCTATTTATCTACAATTACATGTAACAAACAATAAGTAAATAATTTATGAATGACGACATTTTATAAAACTTTAATTTTGTTTAAGTTGTAAATGTTGAAAAATTATAAATGTTTTACCCTCTCTTTGAACCACTTGGGAAATTCTTGTCGTTGTATGTGGGTTATGTCATGTCCAGCTTGAGTTTGTAATAGATTTTTGTGTTTCCTACTAAAAAAAAAGTGATTACTACGTAGTTCCAAAAATAAAAAAGGTAAGCATAAACATAATTCAATGAAACGCATACTCCAAATACTTTTCAATCTCTGGGCTATTGTGCAACACAAACCAATGAGCAATATCACGAATTTCTTGAGACATTTCAGCATCTCGTGTGATTAGACTAATTGGACGTGCAATTTCTGTGAATATTGTCAACCCTTGTTGACGTTCACCGCGATCTTCATTCTGTTCTGGTCGATTATGCACGGTTTCAATCCCAGCAACATACATTGAACAAAAAGTAATGCACTCTTTGATAATGTAGGGCTCGGCAATTGAACCTTCTGGTCGAGCTCGATTGGTCACATATTTTTTTAATGCTCCAAGAAACCTTCAAGAGAGAACGAATTAGGAGTATAATTACATATGCAACACACTTACGCAAATCTCATTTACAAGTATAAGTGTAAAAAATACCTTTCAATTGGGTACATCCATCGATATTGTATGGGTCCTCCAAAAATAGCCTCGTGAGGCAAATGAATAGCCAACTGGATCATCACATCAAAGAAGGCTGGAAGAAAGATCTTTTCAAGCTTGCATAAAATGTGTATTATACGTTCCTCTAATTTCTCCAGTTCACTCCGCCTTAGTGTCCTAGAGCATAGGTCTTGGAAGAAATTGCCTAACTCAAAAAGTGATGTGCTAATTTCTTTATCCACGTAACCATGCATTCCAATGGAAAGAATTCTTTGTATCAGTACATGGCTGTCGTGGCTTTTTAGGCCTGTTAGTCTATCGTTTCTTGCATTCACTGATTTGGATATGTTTGCCGCATATCCATCTAGATACTTGACAGTTTTTAAAAATTCAAAGAAACCCTCCCTCTCTGTAGGTGTCAACGAAAAGCTTGCCCGAGGCTTGACATATGACCCATTGGGTCGTTGTGTTAGCCATAGCTCTTTCCTTATACCTATATCTTCCAAGTCTAACTGTGCCTTGTCTGTGTCCTTGTTCTTTCCATCAATGCCTAACATTGTTCCAAAAACATTTTCACTAAAATTTTTCTCCACATGCATGACATCAATGTTGTGTCGAAGTTTTCGCTTCTTCCAATAGGGTAACTCATACAAAATGCCTACCTTTGTCCAATTAGGTGCTTGACGGGGCCTTTTTCTATTACTTGGATGCTTTCCATATATGACACCTGTCACGTTGTCCAACTGGTCTTGTATCTTTTTCACCGGCAACTCCAAAGATCTCTTCCATTTCTCAATCTTACCATTGTAAGCCCTACTCTTTCGCCTTTCTAGGTGGTCCTCAAGCAAGTAATATCGATGGTTAGTGTACCCCATCTTACTTCTCAAAGATTCAAAATACGATTCAAAATACGGTTCATCATTGCAAGTGTTCTCTACCTAGATATGTCACCAAATGCAGGCCAATCATGTATTGTCCACAACAAAGCTGTATGCATTCGAAAAGTCTCATTGGTGGAGGCGTCGTAAGCTAATGCACCATTTGTCCATAAATCATTCAACTCATCTACCAATGGTCGCATGTAGACGTCAATATCAATCCCTGGTTGAGATTCTCCGGGAATAAGTAATGACATCAAACAAAATGGATCCTTCATAACCAACCAAGGTGGCAAGTTGTATGGAATGAGTATGACGGGCCATAAACTATAAGAGTTGTTCATGTTCCCAAAAGGGTTAAACCCATCAATGGCCAACCCTAGCCTCAAATTTCGAGGCTCCAAGGCAAACTCGGGATGTTGTGCATCGAACTCCTTCCACTCATCACTGTCAGCAGGATGCCTCAATATCTCGTCGTCCATTCATTTGTCTTTGTACCATCTCATGTCCTCAGCCCTCTTCCTCGACATGTGCAATCTTTTCAACCTTGGTGTCAAAGGAAAGTACCGCAATACTTTATGAGGGATCTTCTTACCCCTTCCACGATTGATCTTGTATCTAGATGTCTTACAAGTCGGACATTTATCTAGTGTTGCATTCTCCTTCCAAAATAATACACAATCATTTATGCAAGCATGAATGAGCTCATATGACAATCCCAAGTCACGTAGTATTTTCTTAGCTTCATAAGTTGACTTTGGAACTAAATTTTCTTTCGGTAAAAGTCTACTTAAAAACTCCAGTATCATATCAACTAACTTATTGCTCCAATGATTTGTCACCTTCATATTAAGCACCTCAATCACAAACTTCAACAAAGTATAATTTCTACAATTTGGGAACAGCTTACGCTTGGCATCAGTCAACAATTGATCAAAAGTTCTCACTTTCTCTCCTTGGGTTGTATCAGTCGATTCCCCTCTTATTCAATCTTCTACTAAGGCTTCAATACCACCTACAATTTCATCACCATCAAGTCGCATCTCGTCATCATGGTAAGCCTCATTTGAAACACGGGATTCCCCGTGCTGGTGCCATATAGTGTAAGTTTAAATAATCCCATATTGGAGTAAATGAATTTCCACATTTTGAAGATTTTGTCTATAAACATTCACACTTAATACATGGGCACAAAATATTACCATTCTGGTCTAAAACCCCCATTGCAAATTGAAGAAATAACTTGATTCCATCATTATATGGTTTACTCATCCTTTCATCAACAGTCCTATCTAGGGCAACTAACTTTTATCCATGTCTGATCACAAAGGAAAGATTAGGAACAAAAAAGATCATTATTGATTTTAACACATCTTTACCAAAAAAGATCATTAAAAAATCAAGAAAAATCACCAAGTGTACAGTGTTCTATAATCTTCAAATTAAATTAAACAACTAATCAAACCGAATACTAACAAGAGAAAATATATATTAAAGAGCAGAGGCTGGTGTGAGGATAAATCGAAATACAAGATTAGTTGTTGTTTTATATTATTTTTTGAAACAATGATGTCAGATTTTCCTTAGGCATAGGCATGCCAAAGTTTTTCAAAGGTGTATTTCTTTGCACGGACAGAACACCATTAGATGCAAGCTTAACAGTTCACAATTTGATGAGGGGAAATGTTCTCTGTAAATGGTATTTAATGTGCAAGCATGGTGCAAAAGAAACTGTGAAGCACTATTTGTTGCATTTTAGAATGGCTAAACTGTAAAGCACCAGTTACGCCTGGCCTGTTAGCATTAGGCTCTTGGTGAATTTCTCTGCTTCTACTATGTTGAAATTAGAATGGCTTATATTTTTGCAGTGAACTTCAGTGAGATTATGGACAAGGGAGATAAAATGTTTTTCCACACTAAACTCTATTTACCCAAGATACCTTTCATACTAGTTGCATGATATTTTCACAAGTAGACTCTTTAATTACACAGATGGAGAAATGTCTAGAATTAGTTCATAACACCACTCTATTAGATTTGCTTTCCTACCATACCACCTTAAAGTTTTACATCGTGGACTTTTGGCAAGAAGTGGAGGAAAAGAGTAAAACTTCACTCTGTTATTACATGCTTAAGTCGACTTCATAAGAGGAGTACATACGTATTACATCATCTGAACAACATTCACTCTTCACAACATCACTCTTCAACTACAAGATTAAATATATTTCTAAAGACTACCCAATGACACAAACCCAAGACTAATATATTTCTAGACTACCCTATTGACACTATATATATATAACTTTAACGAAAGAGGAACATGTTAGACACAGAAAACAGAGGAACATGTTATATATATATAAAATATTAGACACAGAAAGCAGAGGTTGCGGAAGTTATACATATATACTAGAATATAGTGGAAAAGCTAAACAGTTGTCTGGTCCTGTATGGCATTGGTAACTGTACAAACCTTAAACTGATAGAGAGAGAGAGAGAGAGGGGTGGAAGTAGAAGGCAATTCCATTGTTGTTGGAGATATTTAAAGAGAAAGATCAAACAAAACAAATACTAGTATTGTAGAGAAAAATGGTTCATCATCTAGTGGCTCTACGATCATCAATGGTTCTTCTTCAATCACATTCTTCCCCTATCCACTTCCCCAGGTACACCCCTATATTACTATTTTTCTTGCATTTTCCTTCCTCTGTTTGGTTTCAAAGAAAAAAAACACACCCCCTAAAAAAGGAGGAGAAATTGAATTACTGAATCTTTATATCTTAATTTCCTAAGCGAAAAATAGCTCTAGTGGAAGGAATTACAGAGTAGATTGGGATGATTTTGGTGTTTGGGGTCCCCCTGATATTTGGATAAACCTAAACCTACAAAAGTTTCAGTTTTTAACAATATATCCAAGAAAAAAAAAATCTGAAAATAAAATGTGTGGATGAGATTTATTCAATGTGATCACACCACTCCAAGTTTGAATTTACACTTTACCATTTCATTTTCAGGCTACAATTTTCCCAGTATGCAAATAGAAAATATTTTTTTTGTCTTAGGTGTATGCAACAAGTTTTGTGTTCTATTGGCAAATCTTGAAAAAAAAAAATTTGAATTAAGTTTAATCATCAACAAAACTGTACAGGTATTTCTAGCTCTTGTTGTATCTCTTTTTACGGCATTTTTTTTTCTTTCTCATTACAGATTATATACATATATAGATATTATATATATAGAGAGCATATATATCAGAGAAAGAAAATATTAGACACAGAGTGTAACAACCCCAACTTCTAATTAACGTTAATCCATGATTAATTATGCCTAATTAGCAATTGAGGTGAATTTTGCATTAAACTGCATGTGTGTGATGTATTGTTTGTGTCTATATCTGTTAGGCATAGAAAGATCTATTCACGTTTTAGTTTCGGTTTGCGAATTGAAAGTCTTATCGGCGTCCAAATCAGAAATTGACTTGATTTATGTGCTAGTTAGGATTTATAGAATTTTATGGTAGGTTTAATTAAAATTCAATTCGGAACGATTAAAATAGAATAAATGAGGTTAAATTACATTAGTTTGAGTTTATTTCATTCTTGCCATTAGTGGGCCACTTTCAAAAGTTTTGTTTGAGGCTTAATTCATACACTTTGATTCCCCACTCTTCTCCATCCACAAGACCAAACCGAGAGAGAGAGGGAGAGTAGGAGAAAAGTTTTGATTCAACAAGAGTTGGCTTTGGAAGTTAGAAGAATTAAAGAGAACTTGCAAAATTGAGTTAGCATACTTGGAATTCGAGACTTAAGGTGGGAAATTCATTCTTTTAGTTGTGGATTTAAGTTGTTCATGCATGAATTCAAGTAAATTGAGCTATAAGATGTGAGAATCAAGCTTAAGGAGTAGGGAAGTAGATCAATCCACGCATGCATGCATGTTTCATAGCATTTTGAAGATTGATTTTCAAGAATTCCTTCATGCATGCATTGAGTTCACTCTAATTTTGGAAACACAATGAGTTTCATGTTATTTAGTAGCATTTGATCATGTTTTGGAGAGCCTTAGCTCAAAAATGTACATGCATGTTATGTTCATGAATTAATTTCAAGTTTCAAGTTGAATATTATTCAATTGGCATACTTCTGGGCTTTGATTTTGTAAAATGATCTTCAAAACATGTTGTTTTATAAGTTTTCATGTATTTCCTCAAGTTTTGGGCCCAGAAAATTGAGTTTGTTGCATTTGGGGTTGAATTTGAGCTTGGTGATCAAATCTGGAAATTTCAAAAATTTGATCCACGCTCGAGCGTTGTAATAACCCTCACCCCTGTTTACCGATAAACTACTGATTGCTGCTAAATGGAGACTGATTATGATAAGTAATTGAATCAACTGAAATACTGAACAGACTGACTGAAATCTGAAACTGATTGATTGACTGTATCTGTTTAAATGCATTATCTATCTGTTGCATGTTTGATTATCTGTTCACATTCTATGTTTTAAATTGCTAATTGAAGGCCTTATCGGCGGCCAAATCTGAAATTGATTAGTGTCTTAAGATCAGTAGAATTAATGTGATTTTATGGTATATTTATCTGAAATTTGATTTAGTATAATTAAAATAGATTAAAATAAGCTAATTACATAGTTTGACTTAATTACCTTAGTGCTATCTAGTGGGCCACTTATTTGACACTTTAGAGGCTCATTCTTAGGCATTACAAAACATTTGTTCAGCCCTTTTGATGTTCATAACCGATCAAGAGAGGAGAGTGAGAAGTTTGGAGTGAATTCAACTTGACTTTGTGCATTGGCTTGAAGAATTGGAATATAGGTTGTAAATTAAGCTTCCTCACCTTGTATTTGAGGACCTAGGTAAGGAATTTACCCTCTTAATTGTGTTTTTAAATTGATTCTTGCATGGTTCTTGCCAAATTGAAGAGCTAAGTCATGAATTAGTTCTAGCATTTTGAGTTGTAGCTCTAATCTTGCATGCATGTTTGTATTGTTGAGTTTTAAGTTGTTTTCATGGCAAAATGTTACATGCACGCTCATAATTATGTTTAAGTCCATGATTTCATCTTGGTTTGAAAAGAATCGGCTCATTAGAGCATGTATTGAAGTTTTGAATTGATTTAAACTCATGCGTGTTTGCATGTTCATCATGTTCATGAAAATTGGTTTGAAATTAAGTTGTTTGAAACACCCTTGGGCTTTGATTTTACAATTGAGCTTTGGAATCATGTTAAATTATGAGTTTTGGAATGTTTTCTGGAAAATTAGCCCAAGAGGATCGGAATTTGTGCATTTGAACTTGGTTTTGAGCTTGGAAGTTCAAATTTGGAAATTCCAAATTTTGAACTCCCGCTCGAGCGGGGAAAGTGGCGCTCGAGCGGGAAATTCGTGCTCCCAGTACTTTGCACTGTTTTGACGTCCGCTCGAGCGGAATAATTGACGCTCGAGCGGGACCTTATGTATTACGCTCGAACGGCTATCGAGCACCCATCGAGCGTGCTTTCCACCTATCCAGTACTTTTGCCCTGTTTTGTAGAACGCTCGAGCGGGAAAGTATACGCTCGAGCGGATACCTTTGTCTGCATGTCCGCTCAAGCGGGACCTCTGTTTTCTGAAAATTCTGAAAAATGTTTTAAAGTGCATATTTGCATCCTCATTTCATCCTAGGCATTCTTAGGCCTAGTTTAAGGCACCTTAATGAGGATATAGATGTAGAACACACCGAGGCAAATTAGGGATTAGGTTATTATCTTTCCCAACTGTGTAGCTTAGTGTGTGTTCGTCCTGTAAACTGTGTAGGGTTGGCGACTGGAGATGCGCTCTAGCTTAACTGTAGCCCAAAACTCTGTGAGTAACAACTGTGTAAAGATATGTTCAAAGATGAATATTTTCTGACTGTTAACTGAACTGCTTTCTGAACTGTTATTATTAACTGAATGAATGTATATCCTATATTCTGAACTGTATTGTGGCATCCTTAGCAACTACTGTTTACTGTTCCTACTACTGTTACAGAGATCTCTGTCGGTTCCCATGTGGAACCACTACTGTTTACTGTTATGATGACCATCATTGACTGCTCGGTCTTTTAAGACCTACTGTTTACTGTACTGCTATGCTAATGGATGTACCACATATGACTATTACGACTGAATAATTGAAATACTGATTTAATGAACTGTTTTTATTACTGTAAGGACATTTATTCTTAACCTCTTTACGCATTATGTTATTCACTGGGCTTTAGCTCACTTTATATATATATATATATATATATATATATATGTAGGTGTACAGGCACCAGACCGGAGCTAAGAGCGTGGGTTAGACTCCCTTTTTGTCAAGCCAACCACTGTGCCTCACTGCGAGGTTCCGAGCCTGCCAAGCTATGATTTAGGGGTGTTTTAATTTCCCCCGTCTGTCTCTGTACCTGTTTTGTAATAACTGCATAGACTGATAGCACTGTACTGTACTGTTTAATAGGGATTAGGTCCCTGTTCTGATCGACTGTAAATGTTGTGCATACTGTTCTGTACTGTTCATGTATATACGTATGAAAAATCTTTTTGCATGCAAACTCACAGCTCATTAGACATTGCTTATTTACTGTTTTGGCTTCCGCCATACCTCTGTACTCTGTATTACTGTCTTACTGTTAAACAGGCTTTCGGTAATCTCGGATTACTGGCCGGCTACGATGCTAAACCCATAGGGGCGGGTTTGGGTCGTGACAAGCGTTCACTCTGAGTATATGCACTTCTGCTCGAGCAACGATGTTTATGCTCGAGCGTGAAATGCATATACCCAAAAGTTCTTGTGTTTTACAGTCCGCTCGAGCGAGGTTCTGAGTCTCACGCTCGAGCGTAGGTCGAGCGCCCGTCGAGCGTGAAAATCATGCATCCAGTACTTTTTCAAGAGTTTACAGTCCACTCGAGCAGGGAAAGTCACGCTCGAGCGGAACTTCATTGTCTGCATGTTCGCTCGAGCGTGGACCTTTTTTTCAGCAAGTTTTAAGAAATGTTTTCCAATGCATTCTTGCATCCTCATTCCACCCTAGGCATTCCTAGGTCATGTTTAAGACTCCATAATGAGGATTAAAGGTTAGAAACACACTAAGAGCAAACGACATAAGTTATATACAATTCGAACGTGTGTTTCAAGTATGTATCTGTTATGTGTCATGTAGGTCACGTGCCGCGTACCGTTTGACCAATCTACACCGTCTGTCTGTCTCAAGGCCAACTATGAGTAATAACGTAGTAAAGTTATGTTTAACTGTGTTTATTTTCTGTGTGATAAAATAAGATCTATTTTCTAAAGTGCTATGTTTTGTACAATGAATGACTGTCCAATTTCTGATATGTGTTCGTGACATCCTTAGCATCATGTGATATGTGTTGGTTATTACCCGGTATCGGAGGTTCCATCATGGAACTTAATCTGTCTGCACTCTGTTACCCCTACCGGAGGCTCCATCATGGGGCTCAGCACATTTATTCTCTGTTACCTGGATCCGGAGGTTCCTTTATGGAACTGGTTATGCGTAACCCTCACGTGTCTGCATCTGTTCTGTATCTGCTCTGTTAATGCTAATGGATGTATCACGTATACTTAAGCATACCTCATGATTTCTGTATATGATCTGGACAAATTATGAATTTGATACGAAATTGAATTATGATTTCTAAATCTGTACGGACTCATTCATTGAAACCCCTTTACTCATTCATTGAATTTGATACGAAATTGAATTATGATTTCACTGAGCTTTCGTTCACAGTTTATATTATGTATGTAGGTGAGCCGGCGCACGATTAAGGCCAGAGTTGACGGCCTTCATTTCTGTTTTTGTCAGCCAACCATTGTACCTCCCAAGGAGATTCCGATCGAAATCTAGTTACATGGCTATTTTTGTACTTATGTTAGTCTCTGTCTGTTTTGTAAAGTTGGGTCCTGGGAATTACACTTTTGTAAATGTTTTGTAAATATTGATGTCCTTCGACTGAGACGCTTATGAATATGCAATTTTTTGAAATCTTTTGTCCCATGTATGTTATCACAGCTCATTGGACCTTGTCCATTTGTATAATTGCTTCTGCAGCCCCTTACTATGTGCTTATCTGTTAAGAGGCCTTTGGTAATCCACGGATTACTGGCCGGTTACGATGCTAAACCTACAGGGACGGGTTTGGGTCGTGACAGAGTGGTATCAGAACATGTGTTCTACCGCACACAGAGGTCCATATGAGCTTAGGATGTCCTAGTAAGAGTTAGAGGCATTCCATCTGTATGTGTGAGTGTGTGGTAATCCAAATGAATGTAAAAACTGTATGTAAATTTGAGCAAATGAATTGAAGGAAACGAATAAGATTATGCCTATGTTTATTACCGTTTGATGTCTCTATAGTAACATGGAGAATGCAAGGAGAAGTGATGTAAATGAATCTTCAGAGGCTCGCATGGGCCGAATGGAACAAATGCTTGCAGCATTGACTGAAACTTTGTCACAACAGCAAAGACAACAACCTTTGTCCCCTCCACCTCCGCCGGCACAAGCTGAAGCAGATAATAATGACATCATCAACTTGACACAGAAATTCATGAAAATGAAACCGCCGACATTCTATGGTGGAATTAAACCGTTGAAAGTGGAGACGTGGTTACTTGAAATGGAAAAGCTATATGAGGTGTTCCCTTGTTCTGAAATCCAGAAAGTTCTCCTAACTACCTATACTCTGAAGGATGAAGCCCAAAGGTGGTGGTTACTGATTTGAAGTGGCAATGGGAATATGACGTGGGCACAGTTTAATGCGATCTTCTATAATAAATATTTTTCCCAATGTTTCAGGGATCGGAAGGTGTCTGAGTTTCAAGAACTTAAACATGGAAGAATATCTGTAGCAGAGTATGAAGCCAAATTCACCGAACTGGCACGGTTTGCTCCACATATGGTGTATTCTGATTACAAGAAAGCACGAAAATTTGAAGGTTGACTGGATTTAGAGGTGTTTGATCGGGTGGGCATATTGAAATTGCCTACTTATGTGGAAGTTTCAGACAGATCCTTAATGGTGGAAGCCACCATAGCCACTATGAAACAAAGTAAGACCCTAGCAGCTATACAAACGGATTGAAAAAGAAAGAGGTCTGGGTTTGGTTTTAGAAGAGGCTGGTCTTTTGTCAGTAAGAAGCAAAACACGGGGTCTACAAGCAGCTCGAGTCAGAGTAGTGGGTCTATCCTGGTCTGTTCTGATTATGGTAGAAGGCATAGGGGTGTGTGCTACCGAGTATCCGGTGCTTGGTTCCGATGTGGCCAGTCAGGTCATGTAGTGAAAGATTGCCCACTCAGGTCTGAGAATACTAGCCGTCCTACGGCAAGTTCAACTGGATCCGTTTCTACAGCCAAAACAAATACAGAAGCAAATACTGGGAAAGAACCTCTGAGACAAGGTCGAGTGTTTGCCTTAGTGCCTGGTGACATACAAAACACCTATACTGTGGTGTCAGGTACACTCTCTGTATGTTCTCAAAAATGCATGTGTACTGATAGATTCTGGTTCTACACATTCCTTTGTATCGCATGCTTTCTTTCGAAAATTGACTAGACCATTAGAACTTATGACATATGTGTTATCTGTATCTATGCCGTCTGGGGGTTGTATGATATGTGCTCATGTTTATCCAGCATGTGATATTATGATTGGCGATATGATGCTTTATGTTGACTTATTGCCCTTGAACATTGATCATTTTGATTGCATTTTGAGAATGGACTGGTTGACTAAACATTGTGCTACCATTGACTGTGCAAGTAAATCTGTTGTGTTTAGACCACCGGGTATGCCTGAATTTACTTTTACTGGGAATGGGGTAGTTCCTCCCCCATATCTGATTTCAGCTCTGAAAGCTAGAAAACTGCTTAGGAAAGGATGTAGGGGTTACTTGTGTTGTATACTGACTACATCATCTAACGAAACTAATGTAGAAACTATCCATGTTGCTTGTGAATTTCCTGATGTGTTTCCGAATGACTTACCTGGGGACTTAGTTGATAGAGAAATTGAATTCACTGTTGGGGTGTTTCTGGGAACACAACCTATTTCCAAGACCCCCTATAGAATGTCTACCTCAGAATTGAAAGAATTAAAAACTCAACTTCAGGAGCTGTTGAATAAGAAATTTATCCGTCCGAGCACTTCACCTTGGGGTGCTTCAGTCTTGTTTGTCAAAAAGAATGATGGATCTTTGAGGTTGTGTATAGACTATCGAGAACTGAACAAAGTGACTATCAAGAACAAATACCCTTTGCCCCGAATAGATGGCTTGTTTAACCAACTTCAGGGTGCCCAAGAATTTTCCAAAATTGACCTCAGATCTGGGTATCACCAGTTAAAGGTTAGGGCTGAAGACATAGAGAAAACTGCATTCAGAACTAGATATGGACATTATGAATTTTTAGTAATGCCGTTTGGGGTGACCAATGCACCTGCTGCCTTCATGGATCTTATGAATAGAGTGTTTAAATCATTTCTGGATGAATTTATTGTTTTGTTTATTGATGATATCCTAATTTATTCCAAAAGCAGGGAAGAACATGAGAACCATTCGAGAATTGTCCTACAGACTTTAAGAGAAAATAAATTATATGCTAAATTGTCCAAATGTGAATTCTAGCTTGACAGTGTGGCATTTTTGGGCAATGTAATCAACAAGGATGGTGTTTCTGTTGACCCTTAGAAAATTGAAGCTATTGTGGACTGGCCTAAACCGACAAATGTGACAGAGATTAGAAGTTTTCTAGGACTTGCAGGTTACTACAGGAGATTTGTAAAAGACTTTTCCAAGCTTGCCATGCCATTGACCCAGTTAACTCAGAAGAATGTGTCATTTGATTGGAACGAACAAAGAGAGGCAGCCTTTCAAGAGTTGAAAACCAGGTTAGTGACTACACCAATTTTAACTTTGCCCAATGGTATTGTTGGGTTTCAAGTTTACAGTGATACTTCTTAGAAAGGTTTAGGGTGTGTATTAATGCAAAACGGAAAAGTGATTGCCTATGCTTCTAGACAACTCTGACTTCATGAAAAGAATTACCCGATGCACGATCTTGAATTAGCAGCTGTGGTGTTTGCTTTGAAAATCTGGTGTCACTACTTGTATGGGGTAACTTGTGAGGTGTATACCGATCATAAAAGTTTAAAATATTTCTTCACCCAAAAGGAATTGAACATGAGACAGAGGCGATGGTTAGAGTTAATAAAAGATTATGACTTGCAGATTTAATATCACCCAGGGAAAGCTAATACCGTAGCAGATGCCTTGAGCCGAAAATCCAGTGCAAATTTGTCATGTTTGCTGTCCAATCGAAAAGAACTTCTAGATGACCTGGAACAGAAGGAGATTGAGATTGACGTGTGAGAACAAGGTGGGATTTTAACTGTTATTTCCGCTCAACCTACAATTCTTGACAAGATCAAACAAAAATAATGCGAAGATGAATACTTGAAAAAGATCATAAAGGAATTTGATTCAAAGCCAAGGCCGGGATTTGTGTTTGAGAATGACGTGCTGAAATTTCAAAACCGTCTTTGTGTACCCGATTTTTGTGATTTGAGAAAACGTGTGATGACCGAAGCTCACAGCAGTAAGTTTGCCATGCACCCGGGGAACACAAAAATGTATCACAATTTAAAACAGAGTTTTTGGTGGCCTGGAATGAAAAAGAGTATTGCTGATTTTGTGGCTAGATGTCTACATTGCCAACAGGTTAAAGCTGAACATCAACGACCTGTTGGTTTGTTACAACCACTTCCAATACCGGAATGGAAATGCGAGCACATTACCATGGACTTCATTGTGGGATTGCCTCGTTCTTCCCGAGGTATGGACACTATTTAGGTTATAGTTGACCGTTTAACTAAGTCTGCTCATTTCCTACATGTTAAATCTGTTTACAATGCTGACAAATTGGCCACTATTTTTATGACTGAAATTGTGAGATTGCATGGAGTGCCAGTATCTATTGTGTCTGATAGGGACTCAAAGTTTGTGTCGAGATTTTGGCAGAGTTTGCAACAGGCTTTGGGGACTGAACTGAGGTTGAGTAGTGCCTATCACCCACAGACAAATGGGCAAACTGAACGAACCAATCAGACTCTAGAAGACATGCTTAGAATGTGTGTATTAGACTTCCAAGGAAGCTGGGAGACCTATTTTTCATTAGCTAAATTTGTGTACAACAACAGTTACCATTTAAGCATTAGAATGGCTCCTTACGAAGCTTTATATGGAAGAAAATGCCGTTCTCCGATATGTTGGACTGAAGTAGGTGATAGACCTTTGTTAGGATCGGAACTTGTGCAAGAAACAACCGAGAAGGTGAAACTGATCCAGCAGCGTCTGAAAACTGCACAGAGTCGGCAGAAGAGCTATGCTGATGTCCGAAGAAGAGATAGGGAATATGAAGTTGGGGACCATGTGTTCATTAAAGTGACCCCGATGAAGGGTCAAACTCGATTTGGTGTTAAGGGCAAATTGGCGCCAAGGTATGTTGGACCTTATAAAGTCCTTGAAAAGATCAATCCAGTATCGTATCGGGTAGCTTTACCACCGGTAATGGAGCATATACACAATGTATTTCACGTATCGATGCTTCGAGAGTATTTGAGAGATCCGCTCCATGTCATTGAGCCAACACATATGCTTTTGAAAGATGATTACACCTACAAGGAAAGACCTATCCAGATTGTGAATCACAGGATCAAAAGATTGAGAAACAAAGAAATACCGTTGGTAAAAGTTGATTGGCAAAACCACTTATGCAACCTGGGAAACCGAAGAAGACAAGATGAAGAGATATCCAGATTTGTTCCCATTGGACCCAATGTTGTTCCAGAATGAAGGTAATTCGAGTTTGGAGGACCAAACTCTTTTAAAGGAGGAAGACTGTAACAACCCCAACCTCTGATTTACGTTAATCCATGATTAATTATGCCTAATTAGCAATTGAGGTGAATTCTGCATTAAACTGCATGTGTGTGATGCATTGTTTGTGTCTATATCTGTTAGGCATAGAAAGATCTATTCACGTTTTAGTTTCGGTTTGCGAATTGAAAGCCTTATCGGCGTCCAAATCAGAAATTGACTTGATTTATGTGCTAGTTAGGATTTATAGAATTTTATGGTAGGTTTAATTAAAATTCGATTCGGAACGATTAAATTAGAATAAATGAGGTTAAATTACATTAGTTTGAGTTTATTTCATTCTTGCCATTAGTGGGCCACTTTCAAAAGTTTTGTTTGAGGCTTAATTCATACACTTTGATTCCCCACTCTTCTCCATCCACAAGACCAAACCGAGAGAGAGAGGGAGAGTAGGAGAAAAGTTTTGATTCAACAAGAGTTGGCTTTGGAAGTTAGAAGAATTAAAGAGAACTTGCAAAATTGAGTTAGCATACTTGGAATTCGAGACTTAAGGTGGGAAATTCATTCTTTTAGTTGTGGATTTAAGTTGTTCATGCATGAATTCAAGTAAATTGAGCTATAAGATGTGAGAATCAAGCTTAAGGAGTAGGGAAGTAGATCAATCCACGCATGCATGCATGTTTCATAGCATTTTGAAGATTGATTTTCAAGAATTCCTTCATGCATGTGTTGAGTTCACTCTAATTTTGGAAACACAATGAGTTTCATGTTATTTAGTAGCATTTGATCATGTTTTGAAAAGCCTTAGCTCAAAAATGTACATGCATGTTATGTTCATGAATTAATTTCAAGTTTCAAGTTGAATGTTGTTCAATTGGCATACTTTTGGGCTTTGATTTTGTAAAATGATCTTCAAAACATGTTGTTTTATGAGTTTTCATGTATTTCCTCAAGTTTTGGGCCCAGAAAATTGAGTTTGTTGCATTTGGGGTTGAATTTGAGCTTGGTGATCAAATCTGGAAATTCCAGAAATTTGATCCACGCTCGAGCGGGGAACTTCACGCTCGAGCGTACACTCTGAGTACATGCACTTCCGCTTGAGCGACAATGTTTATGCTCGAGCGTGAAATGCATATACCTAGAAGTTCTTGTGTTTTACAGTCCGCTCAAGTGAGGAAATCCACGCTTGAGCGAGGTTCTGAGTCTTATGCTCGAGCGTAGGTCGAGCGTGAAAATCATGCATCCAATACTTTTTCAAGAGTTTACAGTCTGCTCGAGCAGGGAAAGTCACGCTCGAGCGAAGCTTCATTGTCTACATGTCCGCTCGAGCGTGGACCTTATTTTCAGCAGGTTTTAAGAAATGTTTTCCAATGCATTCTTGCATCCTCATTCCGTCCTAGGCATTCCTAGGCCATGTTTAAGACTCTATAATGAGGATTAAAGGTTAGAAACACACTAAGAGCAAACGACATAAGTTATATAGAATTCGAACGTGTGTTTCAAGTATGTATCTGTTATGTGTCATGTAGGTCACGTGCCGCGTACCGTTTGACCAATCTACACCGTCTGTCTATCTCAAGGCCAACTGTGAGTAATAACGTAGTAAAGTTATGTTCAACTGTATTTATTTTCTGTGTAATAAAATAAGATCTGTTTTCTAAAATGCTATGTTCTGTACAATGAATGACTGTCCAATTTCTGATATGTATTCGTGACATCCTTAGCATCATGTGATATGTGTTGGCTGTTACCCGGTATCGGAGGTTCCATCATGGAACTTAATCTGTCTACACTCTGTTACCCGTACCGGAGGCTCCATCATGGGGCTCAACGTATTTATTCTCTGTTACCCGGATCCGGAGGTTCCTTTATAGAACTGGTTATTCGTAACCCTCACGTATCTGCACCTGTTCTGTATCTGCTCTGTTAATGCTAATGGATGTATCACGTATACTTAAGCATACCTTATGATTTTTGTATATGATCTGGACAAATTATGAATTTGATACGAAACTGAATTATGATTTATGAATCTGTACGGACTCATTCATTGAAACCCCTTTACTCTGTTATTGTTCACTAAGCTTTCGCTCACAGTTTATATTATGTATGTAGGTGAACCGACGCGTGATCAGGGCTAGAGTTGACGGCCTTCATTTCTGTTTTTGTCAGCCAACTGTTGTGCCTCCCAAAGAGGTTCCGATCGAAGTCTAGTTACATGGCTGTTTTTGCACTTATGCTAGTCTCTGTCTGTTTTGTAAAGTCGGGTCCTGGGAATTACACTTTTGTAAATATTGATGTCCTTCGACCGAGACGCTTATGAATATGCAAGTTTTTGAAATCTTCTGTCTCATGTATGTTATCACAGCTCATTGGACCTTGTCCATTTTGTATAATTGCTTCCGCAGCCCTTTACTATGTGCTTATTTGTTAAAAGGCCTTGGTAATCTACGGATTACTGGCCGGTTACGATGCTAAACCTACAGGGGCAGGTTTGGGTCGTGACACAGAGCATCGAGAGAGAGAGAGAGAGAGAGAGAGAGAGAGGTGGTGGTGAGCCGATCGGCACAACAGCGGCAGTGAGGAAAGGAGAGGCTAACGATCGGCAGCAAGGGAAGGAGAAACGAACAGGGGCGGTGAGGAAGGCTATCGGCGGTGAGCCGATCGGCACAACGGCAATGTGTGAATCGATGAAATATAGTAGCGGCGGTGAGGAACTGTGTGTGAATGAGTATAAGGTGTGTGTGTGTGTGTGAAATTAGGTTTAATCATTTATTGGTGACAAAATTATTTCTTCACCAAAGATAAAAATATTGGCCACAAAAATAGTTTTGTCACTAAATGATATTAAAATATTAAAAATTATTGGTGATAAAAATATATTCGTCATTAATAATTTTATAATTGGTGACCAATTTTTTCGTCACCAAAAGTCTCAAAATTTTGGTACCCTTCGAAAAACTTAGTGGGAAAACCTTTGGTGACAAAAAAAATATAAATAATGACAAAAAATAATTTCGTCACCTAATTTTTTAATTATGTATTTAGATTGGTGACAAAATTTTGTTTTTGTCTCTAAAAATGGTATATTTGGAGACAATATTATTTTCGTCATTAAAAATACGTATTTCGTGACAAAATTTATTTTCGTCATTAGTTTTCGTCTCTAAAGACTATTTTTGTTGAAGTGTACATTCCTAATCTCATTGAAATCCCCACCAAGACACCAGGGTTTTGGGAAAGAATTTTTCAAATTTAATAGGGTCACCCATAATTTCCTTCTCCTTATTACATCATTGGAAGCATAAATGTTAACAATTACATAATCAAATGAGTTGTGAATCTTACCTGATAGTAGAATGAAATTTCTACTGCTGCAACATTCTAAGAGTTGGAAAACTTCTGGGTCCTAGATGCAAAGTAATCTACCTGCTAGTCCTACAGCATCCATAGACATGAACTCCATCTTATCTCTAGGCCAAATACTTTTCACAAACAAACTAGTAGTGCTTGATTGTTTTGTTTCTTGAAGCAAAGCCATATCTATTGCCCTATCAAACAAAAGCTTTCTAATTTTTCTTCTCTTTTCAGGCCTTCCTACTCCTCTGATATTCCAGCTTAGCTTCTTCATTGGAAACAAATAAGCACCAGATTTCACCCATTAGGAAACTGATTATTCATAATACCAGTCCCTTTACCCAATCTCTCCTTATTTTGCTCCTCCATGTGTGTTAATTTCTTAATGACCTCAAGTTCCTACCCCTTATAATCAAAACCCAATCTTTTCTCTACTTGCAATGTTGCATGAGCCTCTTGAAGAATGTACCTTGCAGAAGAGGGTTGCTTTAATTCTGGATTATGGTTGGATGAATTAGGTTTAGCTGTTGATCTTGAACTTGTTCCTTTGATGGTGCCTTTGCTTGGTCCTGCACCTATATGTCCCATTCTTCTAGCAAACCCAGAGAACCTACCTGCTAGCAAAGATTGTTTGATCCCATCACTTCTGTTGCCTTTTCTTTTTTGCCTTTCTTAAATCGGTTCCTAATGGAGCCTGAAATGGATGGGCTGATTGTGATACTATCCTTTGACTAAGAACTCACTCATGCTGCTCCACACACTAGCTTCGTAGATGGAATATTTAATCCAACATTAGAGGGCCTAATGGGCTGCAGACCCAAATGGGCTAATTTAGTGGGTAGCAATCCAGAATGATCATGACCCAAGTCTATCTCAAGACAAATGCCAGGTCTATCCTTAAGAGGCTCACTTAGACTATTGATAAAGCTTGGAATATTTAATCCAACACTAGAGGGCCTAATGGGCTGCAGACCCAAATGGGCTAATTTAGTGGGTAGCAATCCAGAATGATCATGACCCAAGTCTACCTCAAGACAAATGCCAGGTCTATCCTTAAGAGGCTCACTTAGACTATTGATAAAGCCTGGAGTGAGGATTTGAACATCTACTGAAGGGGCTACAGAAGCTCCTTTTTGAGGGCCATGATTGCATTCTGCACTCTGCTGCAAATTTCCCACAGCTAGCTGCTCTTCGGCACCTTTTTGAGCAACCTGATTACACCATTGCTTCTGTTGTAGGCATACTGCTGGAAATGATGATTCTACCACACATATGCCTTTTTCATTTGAATTTCCAGCGCAATGTATAGTCTCTGCCATGGCTGATGCATTGCTTTAGCTGCCATCTACAGCCAATTCATCCCTAGCCTTCATTCTAGATGTCATAACCTCATCGGCCACATCAGACTCTCCTGCCACTTCATCTTCCTTGACATTATCTTCTTCCTCTGAGGAGTTGTGTTGAATAAGTTGGAGTACACCATTAACTTTGGAGCAAACAACTTCAACTAGTTCCTTAGAAGGCATTTCTTTACAACTGATGCTAACATCCTCTGCAGTCTGTTCTTCAAGACTCTTATGAGATAAACTCTTCCTTCGCACTCCATGTTGATGCTTGTACTTATCGGATCCATAACATTTGTAACTATTTTGAATCTTTCACATCGAAATGATTTGGGTGTACCGATATCACCATCTAAGAATACCAACTCCCCCCATAATCTTCCTATCTCTCTAAAGGTATTTAAGTTCCATAGATTATGGGGTACCCCGCAGCAAATGATCCAAACATGCCTCTCTTGCTGAAGATGCATACTTGGTCTCCACTCTGTGATGTACTCACACCAGTCATAGAACCAATCCACAATCAGACTTTTTGCTCATCAAGTCTTCCTTGGAGGGGAATGAAATAAACACATCCCGCCCTCATTCTTCTCTCACCAGCACATTCTGCTCTCCTCTTTTTATGAATTTGTTTTTCACCTGCAAAATAGTATGATCCATTCTGAGTCTCATAATCAGGAGCTAGCACAAAAGGGTACAATATGAGGCCTTTTAAGGCCTAAGGGTGTTCAAACTTACCCAAACCACAAAACACTCTTAATAAACAATCAAGAGGGCTAAAAAATAGAACTTTTTTTGTGTTATACAATAAGCACGAAAACAGCTCTAAGATAGGTAGAAAATCAATGCAAAAATGGGGAATATAAAGGCAAAATTGTTACCCTTGGAGACTTTCTTCACAAATGGTGGACCAGTTGGTTCTTCAAGCTCAAAACCACTCAAGAACACCAAGAACAACCTCTTGGAACTTCAAAAACCAAGGGAAGGTTAAACACTATGTGTTTGTGTGCAATAGTAAGACACAAACACAATTAAACACACACAAGAGGGAAATATAGAGATAGAATGTGTATGGATTCTAACCCTAGAACTCAAAACCCTAATATGGCTGTCTAAAACTCTCTAAAGTGTCTCAAGTGTCTAACCCTAAAGCCAAGAGAGAAGGCTCTCTCTTATAGAGCCTTTTGTCTTGTAAAGCTTACAAGACAAGCTTCTAAAGAGAGAGATCCCTCCATACACGTGTATGGAGGGGAGCCAAAAGCAAGACAGCTGTGATAAAAATATCTGCAAAGCAGATGCACAGTAGTCGGCCGACCAAAGATGCCATTTTGGCAAAAGTGAGTGCCGACCGGCAACAAAAGGTGCCGACCGGCAAAATAGATTGCCGATGGCAGCAAAAACCAGCCGGTGACCTCTAGCCACTGCCGGTGGTGTGTGAGGATGCCTCACAAGGCATTCCCTGCCCCTCCAAGGCAAAACACAAGTGTTTGGTGCAAAACCAGACACAAAACGGTCAAGTTCGGAGATCCTGAGGCAGGGCGCGTAGCCGAGACCTCCGGCAACTCCAAACGAACACAAATATGGATGATCACCGAGTGTTCAAACGGTGACGTCCAAGTCTTGAGGACGGTCAAAAATGGGGTGTCTACAATTATGTATGTAGGTGAGCCGACGCGTGATCAGGGCGAGAGTTGACGGCCTTCATTTCTGTTTTTGTCAGCCAACCGTTGTGCCTCCCGAGGAGGTGTCGATCGAAGTCTAGTTACATGGCTATTTTTGCACTTATGCTAGTCTCTATCTGTTTTGTAAAGTCGGGTCTTGGGAATTACACATTTGTAAATATTGATGTCCTTCGACCGAGACGCTTATGAATATGCAAGTTTTTGAAATCTTCTGTCCCATGTATGTTATCACAACTCATTGAACCTTGTCCATTTTGTAAAATTGCTTCCGCAGCCCCTTACTATGTGCTTATTTGTTAAAAGGCCTTTGGTAATCCACGGATTACTGGCCGGTTACGATGCTAAACCTACAAGGACAGGTTTGGGTCATGGCACAGAGCATCGAGAGAGAGAGACTAACAGCGGTGGTGGTTAGCCGATCGGCACAGCAGCGGCGGTGAGAAAATGAGAGGCTAACAGATCGGCAAGGGAATAAGACGAAAGGCTGTCGGGGGTGAACCGATCAGCATAGAGGCAGCGACAATGTGTGTAAATCGATGAAATGTTGTAGTAGCGGCGATGAAATATTGCTATCAGCGGTGAGGAAAGACTGTGTGAGTGTGAATGAATGAGACGAAATTGAAATGTGTCAATTAGGTTTGATGAAGAAATTATTCTGTGTGTGTGAGAGAGTATAAACATAACAGGTTTTTTTAATTTTTTTCCCCCCCAATATTTTTTTGGGGGGGCCTTTTTTTTTTTTTTTTTTTTTTTTATGTGGATTGGGTGTGAAGAAGAACTCTGCGCGCCAATACATTTTTATTTCCCTCTAAAATATTTAGCAACTAATCATTTATTGGTGACAAAATTATTTCTTCACCAAAGATAGAAATATTGGCCACAAAAATCGTTTTGTCACTAAATGATATTAAAATATTAAAAATTATTGGTGACAAAAATATATTCGTCATTAATAATTTTATAATTGGTGACCAATTTTTTCGTCACTAAAAGTTTCAAAATTTTGGTACCCTCCGAAAAACTTAGTGGGAAAATCTTTGGTGACAAAAAAAATATAAATAATGACGAAAAATAATTTCATCACCTAATTTTTTAATTATGTATTTAGATTGGTGACAAAATTTTATTTTTGTCTCTAAAAATGGTATATTTGGAGACAATATTATTTTCGTCATTAAAAATACGTATTTCGTGACAAAATTTATTTTCGTCATTAGTTTTCGTCTCTAAAGACTATTTTTGTTGCAGTGTACATTCCTAATCTCATTGAAATCTCCACCAAGACACCAGGGTTTTGGGAAAGAATTTTTCAAATTTAGTAGGGTCACCCATAATTTCCTTCTCCTTATTACATCATTGGAAGCATAAGTGTTAACAATTACACAATCAAATGAGTTGTGAATCTTACCTGATAGTAGAATGAAATTTCTACTGCTGCAACATTCTGAATGTTGGAAAACTTCAGGGTCCTAGATGCAAAGTAATCCACATACTAGTCCTACAGCATCCATAGACATGAACTCCATCTTATCTCTAGGCCAAATACATTTCACAAACAAACTAGTAGTGCTTGATTGTTTTGTTTCTTGAAGCAGAGCCATATGTATTGCCCTATCAAACAAAAGCTTTCTGATTTTTCTTCTCTTTTCAGGCCTTCCTACTCCTCTGATATTCCAGCTTAGTTTCTTCATTGGAAACAAATAAGCACCAGATTTCACCCATTAGGAAACTGTTTATTCATAATACCAATCCCTCTACCCAATCTCTCCTTATCCTGCTCCTCCATATGTGTTAATTTCTTAATGACCTCAAGTTCCTACCCCTTATAATCAAAACCCAATCTTTTCTCTACTTACAATGTTGCATGAGCCTCTTGAAGAATGTACCTTGTAGAAGAGGGTTGCTTTAATTCTGGATTATGGTTGGACGAATTAGGTTTAGCTGTTGATCTTGAACTTGTTCCTTTGATGGTGCCTTTGCTTGGTCCTGCACCTATATGTCCCATTCTTCTAGCAAACCCAGAGAACCTACCTGCTAGCAGAGATTGTTTGATCCCATCACTTCTGTTGCCTTTTCTTTTTTGCCTTTCTTAAATCGGTTCCTAATGGAGCCTGAAATGGATGGGCTTATTGTGATACTATTCTTTGACTAAGAATTCACCCCTACTGCTCCACACACTGGCTTCGCAGATAGAATTTTTAATCCAACACTAGAGGGCCTAATGGGCTGCAGACCCAAATGGGCTAATTTAGTGGGTAGCAATCCAGAATGATCATGACCCAAGTCTACCTCAAGACAAATGCCAGGTCTATCCTTAAGAGGCTCACTTAGACTATTGATAAAGCTTGGATTGAGGATCTGAACATCTACTGAAGGGGCTACAGAAGCTCCTTTTTGAGGGCCATGATTGCACTCTGCACTCTATTGCAAATTTCCCACAGCTAGCTGCTCTTCAGCACCTTTTTGAGCAACCTGATTGCATCATTGCTTCTGTTGTAGGCATACTGCTGGAAATGATGATTCTACCACAATATGCCTTCTTCATTTGAATTTCCCGCGCAATCTATAGTCTCTGCCACGGCTGATGCATTACTCTAACTGACATCTACAGCCAGTTCATCCCTAGCCTTCATTCTAGATGTCATAACCTCATCGGCCACATCAGACTCTCCTGCCACTTCATCTTCCTTGACATCATCTTCTTCCTCTGAGGAGTTGTGTTGAATAAGTTGGAGTACACCATTAACTTTGGAGCAAACAACTTCAACTAGTTCCTTAGAAGGCATTTCTTTAGAACTGATGCTAACATCCTCTGCAGTCTGTTCTTCAAAGACTCTTATGAGATAAACTCTTCCTTCGCACTCCAGGTTGATGTTTGTACTTATCGGATCCATAACATTTGTAACTATTTTGAATCTTCCACATCGAAATGATTTGGGTGTACCGATATCACCATCTATGAATACCAGCTCCCCCCATAATCTTCCTATCTCTCTAAAGGTATTTAAGTTCCATAGATTATGGAGTACCCCGTAGCAAATGATCCAAACATGCCTCTCTTGCTGAAGATGCATACTTGGTCTCCACTCTGTGATGTACTCACACCAGTCATGGAACCAATCCACAATCAGACTTTTTGCTCATCAAGTCTTCTTTGGAGGGGAATGAAATAAACACATCCCGCCCTCCTTCTTCTCTTACCAGCACATTCTGCTCTCCTCTTTTTATGAATTTGTTTTTCACTTGCAAAATAGTATGATCCATTCTGAGGCCTCGTTTGGGGACTTACCTTTTTAGCTAAAAAGCCAAAAAGTTACCTTTTTAACCAAAAAGTCAAAAAGTTACATTTTTAACCAAAAAGCCAAAAAGTTACCTTTTTAGCCAAAAAGTCAACAACTCATACCAAAATGTCAAAGATTCTCTTTTCTCTCTACTTTTTGCACATCTTTTCGTAATTAGCCAAAAAATCATCCCAAACATATAAGTTTTTTTTACCTAATTTTTTAGCTAAATAGGCAAAAAGTTACTAAATTAGCCTGTTCCCAAACGAGGCTTCATAATCATGCTCTCATAGAGCCACCCATTGCCTATCTCTTCTACTCTGATAGTTGTCTTCAGTGTAGATCTAGGTTGATCTCCTTTGATAACCTCTGCGAATGACCTTCCATCTGTGCCGTGCTTCCATATATTGCTGTTTGCCATAGTTAATATGTTCCTTGTCATCATTTAGTCATTGTTCCATTGTTGTTTTCCTATCTCTTCCATATATTGTTGTTCCACCACTACCGTCGTTATTCAGATGTTGTTATCATTCACCAATTATCTTCACTATCGTCGTATATTTACACTTGATTTTCGCCGATCTACACTTTACTGTCATAGATCTACACTTCATCGCCGATCTACACAACCATCATATTACCACCGCCTCCTTTGTTTCAAATTCAGATTTATTTTTCAGTGATAAATTTATCAGTTTCTCTTGTTCTTTGTGGATGTGGAAGAGGATTGTGGATTCTTGTAAATGAGTGAGTAATATGAGTATTGATGATGGATATTAATGAATAAATTTATAGTAATAAATTTATCAGTCTAAACAATAAATTTACACTGATAAATCTATGAATCAAAACATGTAAATAAATGTCTAATTAATAGGACCGACCTGTAACTGCCTGTAAAATAAACCACAATTCTTCCAACTGTAAGGCCCATTCGGCAATTTTATTTATTTATTTTTATTTTTAGTCTAGGAGAAGAATTTCATTTATCATGAAAGCTATTCGGAAATAGTTTAGTTAAAAAAATACCAAAAAAATTAATAATTTCTAAAATGATATGCAAAAGATCAAATATTCATTTTTATATTTTTTTGTTTGGTACACATTTTTTTCAAAATTTTTAAAATTTTTTACATTTAATATTTTAATTAAAAAATACTCAAAAAGTCAATTGTGAAACAAACCAACTTAAAACAAACACATGCACATGCCAAACCAACTTATAAACAAACACATACACATAGATGCAAGCACATACACCTCCATTGACTCTTGCAGTGTACTCATTCATGAAACCACAATGACCCAAAAAACACATGCTCATAATATGATACGAAACGGCAAATTCTTATATATTTATTTAAATAATTCTATATGTTGTTGTAGTACTTTTTAAATGAGAAAAATTAGAGATCATGAAAAAAATTTCATGAAAATAATTATAAAAGATTTATGATATTTGGATTATTTTGATTAGTGTGTGGTGCTTTATTCTAAGTATAATTCAAAGGTCATAAAGTTTTCATGATTATTTTCATGAAAGGTTTTTCATGATACCTAGCATTGCTATTTTTAATATATATTTCTGCAATGTTGTGGTAAATTAACCTGTTTTCCAAGCTCAATTTCGTAAGAAAAATGTTAGGGATCATGAAAATTTGTTCATGAAAATGATTATGAAAGATTTGTGACCTTTAAATTGAGCAAGGATCCTCTAGAGTGATTTTTCCCTAAAGTTTCCTAAAGTGCTACAGTGTATGGTTGAGATTTACTGGCAAGTCACATCAATTTTTCTGATGTGACTTGTCAATAAATTTCAACCACACAATATAACACTCTAAGAAACTTTAGAAAAATTTCACTCTAGAGAATCCTTGGTGCTTTAAATTACCTTGATTAGTGTGTGGTGCTTTATTCTAAGTGTAATTCAAAGATCACAAATTTTTCATGATCATTTTTATGAAAGACTTTTCATGACACCTAATATTGTTGATTTCGTAAAACACATGGGAAGAGAAAGTCAACTATAACATTTTGTCATGGTTGACTTCCTCCCTCTATGAAGGAGTCTCTTTACAATCCAAATTCTCCAGTGTAGAGAAAGAGAGACAGATAGAAAGAAAAGACTAACCACCACTAAGAGATGAGAAAATTAAAGTTGATCATAGCAATGAAAGGCCACCCATGTACAGGCAAAACCACCATGGCCCAGAAATTGGCAAAGGCATTAAACTGCCCTCTCCTTGCCGATGATGATGTCCGCCGTTGCATTGCCCAGAAGGATCTTCCACCGCCTCCACCAACCACCACTACCACCACCACTGAAACCGAACGCCTCAACAACCTATCCTTCGGCATCCTATGCGAAATCGCTTCTATCCAACTACGAATGGGGCATCAACTCATCATCGATTTATCTCTCCACCATGAAGCCCATCTAGAAAAGCTGCTCCAACTGTCGGCATCTACAAAGGCCCGCCTAGTCATCGTCGAGTGCATTCCACGAGACAGGTACGAATGGAAGCAGTGGCTCGAACATCGATCCGAATCAGAAGAAATGCCATTTTGCTACAAGCCCTCAACATGGGATGATCTTAATAGTATCTTGTTGGAACTCTACAATAACTCTGACTATGACATGAAACATGTGCCGAAGCTTGTAATCGACACCACCGAATATGTCAAGGATTGCAAGCTTGCCGATGCAGTGCAGTACATTGCAGCAGCGCATCATCAAACCAATGTCTGCTTGGATTTCCATGAATGGGTGAGAAGAAACAACGGCCTGAATAAAAAACCACTACTAGACACAAAAACAAATGACGATGATGATGATGCGGGACAAGAATGGCTAGAAGAAGAGGTAGATGCCCACTATCATGAATTCACTCTATCTTACGCCAATGAAAATTCTGTCACTGACATTACTTGTGGGGGATGCCTACAACCCATCTCTGATTCCGATCAAGTCTACTACAAATGCAGCGATTCCGATTGCTCCTTATTTGCACACAAATTATGTGCAGAGTTATCAATCGACAAGAAACAACTCCAGCCTCACCAACAACCTCCTTTTCTACAATCCCTTCCTCACGAATACGCTTTTCCAGAGATTCACAGATGCGAAAGCTGCCAAGCCAACGACAAAAGCTTTGATGAGTGTGCTGAGTGCCTCTTTGAAACCAATCTGAGGTGTGGTCTATTGCCTTCAATTGTTCACCACAACTGCCATGAACACCCACTCACTATCATGCTCAATCCTTTTTCGTATTGGGTAGAGTTTGAGTGCATGGCTTGTGGGGAGTCTGGAAAAAATGCGAGTTATAGCTGTTATGTGTGTGATCCAGAGGGCTCTGTTGGATGTCATCTGGGTTGTGCTTTGTTGCCGCAGACGTTTAAGTACAAGTATCATAGGCACACATTCAAAATCAGCACTAATGTTGACAGGGATGTTGAAGAGTCGAATGAGTTCTATTGTGATGTTTGCGAGGAAGAAAGAAACCCAAATCACTGGGTTTATTATTGCGATGAGTGCAATTTCCCCTGTCATTTGACATGCATGACTTTTGATGTTTAAATTTCCTTGTATTCAAGCCTTCACAAACAAATCCCGTGGATTTCATGTATGGATTTTATCATTTTGAGTAGTAATAATAAATTTTATTTTTATGTATATCATTGTTCTTTTAGAGTACATATTCATCTTTTCTTCACTTCTTTTTGGTGTTCATATTTCAATAAAAAGCATAAATGTCATTATGTTTACATTTTTTTCTTTGGTTTATTTTTGTTATAAAAAATTAAAAATAAAAATTGTAAATAAAAACTTATTTTATATCTACTTTCATTTTCAAAAAATTTGTAGTTTTCTTTTTTAGGGGGAAAAAAAAAAAAAAATTGTTCCTTCACCACCCATTGCCTTTCACCAATTACCACATCAGACCACCATCGCTAATAACCTCCACCAGCAATCGCCTCTCCAATCACACCACTTCACGTGACAGAAACCAATCAAGGAGTTGAGTTTCAGTTGTAAACACGATGCCCCAATCAAGGAGTTGACTTTGGAAATGAGTGCAAAGTGACCTCGTGCTATTCATGAGGATGCGCTTAATCAAATATAAAAATTGGAAACAACTTGACAATAAAAATTCCCTTGGTGTATGGGTTGGGATATTGAAAGCCTGCCAAACAAAGAAAAACTTATAGAATTCTCAAATTGTTGTCGCAGTTGTAGATTTGAATTGAGCATAGACATGACAGATTGAATACACCATAAACAAAACAAACATAAATTGAGTACGTAAAACAAAGGAGATGTAGATAAAGAAAGCTTTAAGAAGGAAATTGAATTCAGGCAAATTAATCACACAACACAAGCATATGTTTATTATGCCCCACAACTCATGCATCACAATTTAAGTGACAAGCAAATTCACATTTGTCACAGTAATAGATCCAATGATTTGGATTTCTTGGTGTCTCGCAAGCGTCGCAGTAGAATTCCTCATATTCATCATGTGGAAGGGCAGGAGTGAGTGAGAGAGTGTGTCTATGAGTTGTGTGTTTAAAGGTTTTTGGCAACAAACCACAATGGAGATGAGTCACAAAACCACAGACCTCGCAGCAATAGCAGACATGCTTGCCAAGATTGCCACAAGCCTTGCATTTAAACTCGAACCCAAATGAAATCGGATAGGTCTTGATACAAAGCGGGTGTTCATGGCAATTATGGTGTAGAACAGAAGGAAACATACCGCATCGGAGGTTGGTTTCGAAGAGGCACTCAGGACACTCATCGTAGTCATCATTTTCTTCTTCTTCTTCTTCTTCTTCTTCTTCTTCTTCTTCATCTTCATTGTTGTTACAGGTATCACACCTGTGCTTCTCTGGAAAAGAAGAGTATTCACTTCCAGGGCAATTAACAAGTGGTTGTAGTTCATTGATGTGGGTTAACTCGGCACAATGTTTGTGAACAGAGAGGCTGCAATTACATTCTCCGCATTTGTAATACGATGGGTTCGATATCAGTTCCATACAACCCCTGCAAGTCTCTTTATCATCATCATTGCTCGCTGGCTTGTAATCAGTAGTAAGGACTAATTTGTGAAGATGCCTCTTCTCTTCGTCATCGTCTTTGTCTATGTATGTATCAATCTTTGCTTCTTCTTCTTCTTCTTCATTTTGCTTCCAAAGAGCGCCGTCGACTTTCTTCCAAATATCGTTCACCCATTTCTCCAAATCCATTTTCTGATAGCCATGACAGGAGGCGAGATATTTAACGCCAGAAGTAAGATCCCAATCCCTGACATGACCAGTGGTATCGACCACGAGCTTTGAAGCCTTCTCTGCAATGTAATTATTGTAATCATAATCATTAATTAACCACTCATCGTCGTATAACTTGACTAACCTCTCGAGATCTTCCTCTGTTCGTGGCTTGTACCAGTTTGTTTTTTTGTCTTCAACTCGTTTAAGATGGCGCTGAACCCAAACATACTTCTTTTGTGGTTTGCACTGGACGATGATGAGACGAGCTCCGGTGGATTTTGATAGTTTGTGCAAGTTTTCGAGATAGGATCGAAGATGGAGTAGGGACGGATCGAGGATTATGACTTTGGGGGATCAAAGTACGTTTAACCTCTAACTAATAAAATTTGAAATTCAATATCAATTTCTACTAGTATGAAAAAAATCAATAATGTTACGATAAAATATTGAATTATATATTCCTTGTCAACATAGTTGAGTACCAAAAGATGATCATACAATTGAAAATATTTTTTTGCCCATATTCACTTACAAAAAGTAGTAACTATTTCTACATGCATTTATTTACTAAAATTAGGCATCTTCAATTGAGCTTGACGCTCTTTCATAATATCAAAAGCATGAATGATAGAGCCTACATCAAATCCTTAAGCAATGTCTTTTTCAATATACGTAATCAAGTAACTAGCCAGAAAACCATCTTCCGTCCTATTACGCAATTTAGACTTAACGAGTTTCATAGCTGAAAAT
>NW_021024818.1:1825788-1854337 GCF_004153795.1 Camellia sinensis | reverse complement strand
CTTTTTGATGTATTACATGTAAATACAAGCCAAGGGCTTAATGTGTATGAGTTAGTACTCTTTTGTTGTAACCAAGTGTTAACTTGGAAAGCTGTAAGCCCGTAGGGCATTTTGCTTTTATTGTTAACATGTAATACTTTTTGTAATGAAACATTGATGAATAGAAGAATGTGGTTATTTCATATGTTAATGAATGTGTTCTTTGATGGGTTTATTGTTATTATTTTGAGGGCGTTACAAAATATATGAGACTTGATAAAACGATCCCTGGTGGCCAAATTTTGAATTATAAGGGGTTGTTTGGATATATGAGTTCCGCTTTAATTATTTGAATCATTCGTTTTATTAGATATTTTATATATTTTATTCATACAAAAAATTAGATTGATTCAATAGTTATAACTTATTCAATTTATTGTGTTTTGACCAAAAAAATAAATGCTTTATTTCTAAAAATGTAATTTTTTTGTTGTTAAAAACGCGATAAATTGAATAAATTATAATTATCGGATCAACTTAATTGTTTGTGTAGATGAAATACACAAACTGCCTGACAAAGTGAACCAGTCAGATTATCGAAACGGAACCCAGGGTAGTCTCACAAGCCCAAACAATGCCCTCCCGTCTAAATTTTGGACCGGAGGGATCCTCCTCTGTTTATATGGTCTTCTTCTTTTTTTGTTTTTATAAGTTGAATTCTATTGCTCATTATAAAAAAATATGTAAAAAAATAGAGAGATAATGTGATGGAAATAAGCTAATAAAAAGCTTATTTGGTGGCTTACTAAACCAACTTTTTATCTATTTTTCTAAAATATATTTGACTTTTTTGTATAATTTTTTGATTTTTTAATTTTTTTAAGTAACATTTTAACTTTTTGACTATTATTTGATGTTGCCAAACTTGCCTTTATTTTCATCTTTAGTTAATTTTTTTCTTTAATTTGTTTTAAAAATTTTAAATTTTTATATTCAACTCGAAGAGACGAATTGAAAAATTAAAAAATTTTAACTAATGTTCAGAAAAAACATAAATAAACTAAAAATAGTGAACCATTTTTTAATACTTATTTTGGATTTTAATTTTAATTTTATAATTTCTTACTTTTTAAATTCGTCTACAAGATGTATTGGAAAATAATATAAAATAAAAAAAATAAAAAGTTGACATGAATTTTAAAATTTAAAAAAAAAAATCACTAAAAAAAAATTGTTAATTCTTTTAGAAGAATTTACAAATCAGTAATACTATCCTAAAATAATTACAGATTAATAAAAAAAATTATAACTTCAGATTAAAATATATAAAATTTATGATGTAATTATTATTTCAACAATAAAATTAATTCCCCATTTTTTTGTGAGATACCGAACGCCGTAATATGCACATAGGAGGAGACCATGAGAGAGAGTTGTTATAGGGCTTCATCTGATCCACATTCAGTTTTGGGTTGGGGGGCATTACATAAAGCCCAAGATATTTTGAATGCAGCCCATGTGTAGACTTTCTCGAAAACTTTAAGAGGTCAGTGTTTCTTGATCTGATCCCCTTTTACTCCATCCATTGGTTTTATCTTGGTAATTTAAATTGTTTATCTTGTAATTTTTTGTGTTAATTTTTTAACAGAAAATTAAATTGACATTATATTCATAATCAAATATTTTTAACATATTTGTTTTCAAAATAATAATCAACCAAATTGCTTTGTCTATTTACTGTGTTTGTGGACAATCTACCAAGGTCTATGGATGCTAAATCATTGTTCAAAGTTTTCACAAAGTTTGGCATCGTTCAAGATGTCTTCATCCCTTTCAAAAGACGGAAAATAACAAACTCAAGATTTGGCTTTGTGAGATATGACTGCCATGTAGCCTTACATATCGCCATACAGAAAGCAAATGGACTTTTGATGGATGATAGGGTACTCGAAGTGAAATACGCCATTCATGATAGAAACTCAAGGGATGTGCACAGTAGGGGTCAGCCTCAGACCAGCAGAGAGGCTTTTGACCCACATAGAAGCAAGGGTAAAATACCTTATATTGGCCACAGATCGTTTGCAGAGGTACTAAAAGGGGCCACAAGATCTACGACTGGAACAGCAATCACGACCATCAAACTCAATGAAGATGGTCATGGTTGGTTATATGAAAGTGTACTAATTAGACTACACTCAGATTATTCCATTCATTGCATCAAAAAGGCCCTGGAGGAGAAGGGGTTAGATCAAGGTGTGGTCAGAGAGGGCAGAGGTCACGATGTAGTCTTGACCTTCAAATCCCAAGAGGAGCTGAAGTCCAATATACATAGTATCAAGGAATGGTTTCAAGCCTGGAGTTTGTTTGTGTTGGAATGGAACCCAAGAGTCCATATAGAGCAGGAGAGATGTGTGTGGTTGAGGTGCCAAGGTATACGCCTAAACCTCTGGAACAGGAACACACTAAACAACATTGGCGCTTTGTGGAGGACAGTCCTTAATCTGGAGGATGATATTAGCCATCCGGAGTCATTTTCCTATTCCAGAGTCAAAGTTGTTACTTCATGCATGGAGCTCATCAACAAAACCATAAACCTAGGGTACAAGGGTAAACTACACCTAATACTTGTCTATGAAGATCATCTTGGCAACTCAGAAGAGACTTCTAGTTTAGTAATGGAAGATTGTAGCTCCAATGTTAATTTTTGCAGGGTAGTGGAAGTTACTCCTATTGAGGAGTGTTGCAAGAGGAAGAGAGATGAAGATGAGGTGGCAACAAGATATGATCTATCTGGTGTTGTGGCTTCCCCCAATGAGGTGGCAAAGAGAAAGGAGCTTACTCAAGGTTACAGTGAAAAGGAGGTGGACACAGTGGTTGAGAAGACACAGTGTGATGTGGAGTTTAACAAACCTAGTACTGTAAGTGTGACAGAGGCAATGATGGAGGAACGTACACCCTGTCCTAAAAGCAATGATAAGTCTAAGAAGTGTATGGAGCAAGTTTTCACACATGGTTTTTTCAAAAGTCTTAGTGGACCAAGAGAGGGACTTAGGCCTGGCATTACTCTTGAGGTGGACTTGGCCCAGCCACTAAGTGAGCAGTTTGCTCAAGGCCCAAATGAATCTCAGAGCATTAGGCCCATTACAAATGGCTTACTGCTATCCACATCCCTTGGGCCACATACAAATATAGCTACCAGTGGGTTGAAAATTCTGAGTCAAGGCCAAGTCAAAACACCTACTATCACCCTCAGTCACCTGCGGAATACCAAGAAACCAAGGAAAAAGAAGACTCAAATGGAGGGCTTCTCTCGTTTTGCTCGACTTTATGGTCACAAAGCATCAACTATCAGCAAACATACCTCCAAATTTGTTATCTTTAGACCAGCAGTAGCTGCCCTTGCAAAATCAGATCTCTCCGAAGGTTATTCAATCTCACATGGCTATCTCCTCAAAGAATCTAAAGCTACTGTTTAACTAGGGAAAAAACTTGGAATAAGCTTCCGAAGGAAAGAAGATGTAGTGATGGATAAGATCAATGATCTGGAGCTCAAGGACAAAGAGAGAATTGTCAATGAGGGTAAGGCTAAGCTGTAATAGCAGCTGTAACGACCCAATCTTGGCAAGGCAAAACCCCGCCAAGAGGGTGCACCTCAAACGCTATAGCACCTTTACACAACACTTCCTGTATAATTCTTACATCACATCACCAAAAGTGCATAAGACCTTTCAATTGCCCAATATATATGAGATGATCCATTCAAAGACAAAATATCATCATGCTGTAAGATAGTTCCCAAGCATCACTTCCAAAAAAAAATAAAACATACTATTCACAAATCCATCAATACATCCAACTTCATAAGCAAATATTTACAATCAACCTCCTTCATAAAAAAATAAAATAAAAATAAAGGATAAACTTACATCCTAGAATGACCCTAAGCAAAACCTCAACTACAAGATGCCCACCTTTGATCCTTCAAAAAAAATTCTAATCTTCCAAGTTGAGGCGAGCCACACAAAAGTCTATGAATCTGGAAAAAAAAATTATTTGAAAAGAAGAGCTAAAGCCCAATGAGTATACCAATACCATGGCGTTATAAAACTTGCTCCTTCCAATTGGGTTCAAAATAAAGATAATAAACATAAGAGCTTAATTGGACTGAAATTTATACAAAATAAAAATTAAAATGAAAAATAATGAAATAAAATTTTCATAAAACGTTATCAAGATTTCTCAAAGGAATCTCATAAGGCAGAAGAAAAATACATTTGAATAATGAAAGTAAACAAAAATACAACTTTTCAATGCATTAAGATTTCATACCCATCATACGAACCACTACATAGCCTTAGGGTTGCGTTACCTCGCGACTTAGGTGGTGACGGTACCGTTACCCAAAACATAACCATAGAAACATAACTCATGTCATCGTAGCACTTCAATTCTCATTTCAATGTTTCGGTCCCCAAGACCCCTTATATATTCAACGACCCTTATGGTCCCTAAAACATTTCGGTCCCCAAGACCCCAAAGCATTTGGGCCCTTGTGGCCCCAAAGGCTATATTCGATTATATGATCAATAAAATAAATACCCTCGCATAACGTTTCATTGTCATTCAATCATCATCATCATAAAATTTGAAGGACTCAACTTAAATAAATTCTCATTAAAAAATTAATGCTTAATTATACAAATGAAATCATATATTTATTTAAACTCAACCCTTGGCCTCAATAAATATATAGATTTTCTTTTTATACATACATCATGATGAAATGTATCATTCACTTCCTTTAATTCAAAAATGATTTTCAAACTTTGTAATAAAGATAGAGGTAAGGTAATTTTCATGGTAAGTATACTCACCTCCAAAAATAGCAAAAGCGTCTACAAATTAATTCCCAAGAGGTGTAGAGACGCCTTCCTCCAATCCTAACAATTAGTAAATAGGATCTAAAATTCGGAAAAAGCTTTCAATGAAAATTACAACATCTACAAAAATGATCTTAAATAAGTTTTGCTATGGAATGACAAGCTAAAGAACTCCTCCAACTTCAAGTCACCCAAACAAATAATTTATCCAATCTACACAAAACCCATCCTTTGTACATTTTTGAGTTAGTAACTTTTTAAATATCCAATCAATTTATATGCACAATACCACCATCAATTAACTACAAAGGTCAAAAATCAACATTTTTCATAAACTCAACAACTTAAGTAAAACCATTTCAATCATTTATCAAATTCCTCCATAGAACACAGAGATACCCAATCCACCATATTTATCAAATCAATTTCAACATATAAATTTCCTAACACCAAAATTTCCAATTTTTACATCACATTCAAACCCTAGATTAACCCAAATCTTAATCTTCAAAACAACCATCAAATTGATCATTTTTCTACATATAAAAGATTCATAAAAACTAATTGAGAATAAAACTCAACAATCAAACCCCAAATCATAATAGATCTAAAATAGAAAAAATTTCATCATCTTTAACTCAAAATATGTAAAACCTTAAAGTAAACTTTTAGAGAAAGATTCTTACCAATTACAAGCCTCTAATCCATCAAGAAAATAAACCCCAAGCTTTAATTCTTCAAAAGATTAAGAAAAAATCTAGAGTTGGTACTTCTATTGTGCTATTTTCGAATGGAGTGAAGGAGTGGCCGACTGGACCCTCTTTCCGGCGAGATAAGGTGGCCGGCGGTGGTGAAGATGGTGGGCTAAGGTGGTGGTGTAAGGGTGGAGCAAAGGTGTGGTGTTTGGCCACCAAGAAAGTAAAGGAAAATGAGAGAGAATATAGAGAGAAGTTAGAGAGGGAAGAATGAAGACATAAAAGAATAAAAAATCTGCACTTCTTTTTTCTTTTTTTTTTTTTGTGTGTTGAAATGGGGTGTCTGGTCACACCTATTATCAAGTTTGGAGTTGGGTTTAGATATCCTAAATTGAGTTTAACATAGGAGAGTGTTTGGCTCTAGATGAAATGTTGGGAATATTATAGTAGCAGCTGGGGAATTATAGTGTGTGAATTTGTCTCTTTATGAAGCTTCTATCCTAGAACGTTTGGGGTATTGGCAAGCCTGAGAAGAGGTATCGAATTAAAAAGCCCCTTAAGGATAGACACATTGATGTGGCATTCTTTCAAGAAACTAAGAAGGTAGTGGCTTCGGACACTGTGGATAGGGAGCTTTGGGGTAATAGAAATATGAAGTTCTTGTCTGTGGACCCTGGAGGTTTTGCAGGAGGGCTTCTGTGCATCTGGGATCCAGCTGTTTTCCAATTAGCTTGCAACTGTTGCAACTGGAGATTTATTTTACTCTCAGGTATATTATACAACTCTTTTCATTGTGTTCTGCTTAATATATATGCACCTAATGAGGTTGTCAGCAACAAATCCACTTTTTGGAATGCTCTTCTCAACCTCAAGGTTTTCTTTCCTTTTCTGTGGTGCTTAGGAGGGGATTTCAATGAGATAATGCATATGAGAGAGAGAGGGGGAGAGAGTTGGTTGTTCCTGGAGAGATAGGGGTATGAAACAACTTAATAAGTTTATAGATACTTGTGAACTGAACGACCTTCCTCTCTATGGTAGAAAATATACTTGGTGTAATACTCATGAGGAACAGAAATGGAGCAGAATTGATAGGGTCTTGCTAAGCCCTGAATGGTTGATTCACTTCAACATGAAGCTTTAGGGATTGCCTCGGCTCATATCAGATCATTGGCATTTATTGTTGATGGAAGATGAAAGAGATTAGGGCCCCAAACCTTTCCGATTTATCAATGCTTGGACTTTGCATCCTAGTTTCACTTATCTCTTTACTACTTGTTGGAAGAATTCTAATTTTGTAGGTTGGGCTAGTTATGTAATCCAACAAAAACTTAAGCACCTCAAGCTGGAATTAAAGAAATGGAATTCGGAAGTGTTTGGCAATGTCTCATCTAAGCTCAAGGTTGCAGAGGATGAATTGCATACACTAGACATCACTACAGAGACTAGAGACCTACTTGTTTTAGAAAATGACAGAATAAGGGAGGTTAGAGGTGAAGTGTGGAAGCTCTATAGAAGAATGGAGTCGTTATGGCATCAGCAATCCAGATTGAATTGGTCCCTGAAGAGGGACAAAAATACTAGGTATTTTCATGTTATTGCAAGTACTAGACAAAGTAGAAATATGATCAACTCCATTTCAGTAAATAGTGTGTCCTATGAGGAACCTAGCAGAGTCAAGCATAAGGTGCTCCTTCATTTCACGAATCAATTCAAGGAAAGTTGGGTGAATAGGCCTGTGTTGGATGGGGATTTCAAATCAATTGAGACAGCTCTGTATCTCTCCACCTGGTTTCTGACTTCACTGAAGCAGAGGTTTTGGCAGCCATCAAAGAGAGTAATGGTGACAAAGCTCCGGCCCAGATAGGTTTAACTTGTTGTGCTATCCACAATTTTGGAAAGTTATGAAGCAGGAGATCATGCAATTTTTTAGAGATTTCCACACAAACAGTAGGCTCACCTATAGTATCAACAGCTCCTTCATTACCCTCATTCCCAAGCTTTTGTCAATCACATTAATCTAACTGATTATAGACCCATTAGCCTGGTTAGTTCTCTATACGAAATTTTGGCAAAAGTCCTTGTGCATAGGATGAAGCCAATAATGCCCTCAATTATTGGTGAGACTCAGACAGCTTTTATAGGTGGAAAGAATATCATTGATGGGGTGGTTATTGCAAATCAAGTAGCTGATGATTGGAAGAAGACCAAACGACAAAGGCTAATTATCAAGTTGGACTTCGAGAAAGCCTTTGATTCAGTAAACTGGGAATTCTTGTTCTCCATGATGTCTAGTTTTGGTTTTGGATCTAAATGGATCTCTTAGATGAAAGCGTGTCTGGCCTCAGCCTGGATCTCCATACTAGTGAATGGATCACCAACTAGTGAGTTCTCTCCGCAAAGAGGCCTTAGGCAAGGAGACCCATTATCACTATTCCTATTCAATATTGTAGCTGAAATGCTTAATATTCTTCTTACCAGAACAATTAATCTTGGCATCCTTAAAAGAGTTTTGGTTGGAGCTAATAAGGTCATTTTATCTCATCTCCAATTTGCTGACGACTCTATTCTTTTCTGTGAAGTAGATTTGGATCAGGTGGTTATTATCAAAAGAATCCTTAGATGCTTTAAAGTTCTATCCGGTTGGAGAATCAATTATCACAAAAGTGTTGTTTGTGGAGTTGGTGTGGCAGAGGAGTCATTCCATTCTTTTGCACACCTCTTGAATTGCAAGGTGCTTAACTAACCTTTGAAATTTTTGGAGCTACCTTTAGGTGCCAACCCAGGTAGGAAATCAACTTGGAAACTTGTGCTTGACAATGTTAGAGCAAGACTTTCAGGATGGGCGAGGAAAATGTTGTCCTTCGCTGGAAGATTAACTCTGAAGTTTGTCCTATCAAGTTTACCTGTGTACTATCTTTCTCTCTTTAGGATGCCTGAAGGTGTGGCTCATGACTTTGAGAAAATTGAGGCTGCTTTCCTGTGGGGTGGTACTGAATTAAAAAGAAAAGTTCATTTGCTGAAATGGTTAGAAGTAACAAATTGTGATCCCCAAGAGGGTCTAGGTATCAGGAGGATTAGGTATGTCAATACTTGTCTGCTCCTTAAATGGTGGTGGAAATTTGGTATTCAAACTAATGCACTATGGAGGCAAGTTATATGCAGTAAATATAAGATAGAAGTAGACTGCTGGCATCCTCTTGTGAAATTTTCTTACAAACATTCTAGGGTATGAAAGGACATGACATTCATAAGGGTTCAGAGTAGGAACATATTCAACTACTTCTTGGATAATTGCCTAGTCAAAGTGGGAGATGACAGCAGAATCAAATTTTGGCATGATAAGTGGTGTAAAGTCACTTCCCTCAATGATGAGTTCCCTTCTCTATTCACTCTCTCTTTTGCCAAGTTTGGTTCCTTTCACTTTTTTTATGCAAAGAAAACTAGCTCTAGTAATTAGAACTTCCTATATAGAAGAGCTTTATATGCTTGGGAATTGGCTATTGAAGTTAGACTGTTTTCCTTGTTATCCTTTACTCCTACATTAAGTCTTGAGTGTGTTGACAGTCTGGCTTGGGCTGCTGCAGCTGCTAGTTCTGGTATCTTCTTTGTGTCTTCATTATACTTCTTTAGCATATCTCTTCTTGGGCCTCCTTCAGCATGTGCAAGTTTATTTGGAATCACACCTTACCCCCCAAAGTCCACTTCTTTGGCTAGTTGGCTTGGAAAAAAAGAATTAAAACATCTGAATTCTTGCACAATCTTGGCATTCTAGGTAACAACTGTTCCATCTCTTGCATCTTCTGCAATTCTGCTCTAGGATCTGCTTATCATGTTCTGCTACATTGCACTTTCTCTTGGGCCATTTGGTCCTCTGTGCTTGGGATCTTCAATTATGTATTTCAATATTTGTGGCAAGTCTGCTCAATTAGTGGATGGAGGTGAATTTTAAGTGTTTACTCAAAAAATTTTGGAGAGTCATTCCCCTAGTTGTCCTCTGGTCTCTTTGGAAGCATAAGAATGAGTGTGTTTTCTCTAATGTCCATCCTAACTCGGCTGACCTGTGGGAACTCATCAAGGTCAGATTAGCTTTTTGGCTTAAAGCCTCTCAAGGACTTCCCATTCTCTGTCAATGATATTGTTCTCAACTAGAGGCAAATAAGGGTCTGCCATTGAGTTGGTCTGTCAAGCTGTCAAGCTGGGTTTAGTTGATCTGTATGCCCTACTGTAGTGCTCTGTTGTGTTAAATAGAAGGTCTGAGGGTTGAAGCTATCTGCTAGCCTACTAATAGTGTTGCTTGATCTACTAGTCTGCTAATAGTCCTGGTCTTACTCTGCCTTTCAGTACAAGCTGGCTGCTTATGGTTGTGTTGTAACTATTTTGAAGCTATTTTTTGGGTTTGTTTGTGCCCAACAGTGGCTATTGTTTGTTTGTTTGTGCCCAGCTGTGGCTTTTGCTTTGTTTGTTGGTTTCTCACGAACTGGAGTTTGGAGCTTGAACTAGCTCCAAGCTCCTCTTTATTAATGTATATTATCATACTTTGTATATTTTCATTAATGAAGATTTATTTTGTCGATCAAAAAAAAAAAAAAAAAAAAAAAAAAAAACAGATTGCTTTTGAAAATAGTTTAATTAAACTTTTGGGCTTTTAGTGTTATGGATTGAGATATACATACATTTTTATTGTTTATTGTTTATTATGATTGTAGGATTGGTTATTTAAATTATACAAGTAATTAAACAAAATAATTTTGTCGAACTTGTAAGTTTAATGTATTTTTTAGGGTCGGCCCTAAGATTTGTGGGGCTTAAGGCGAACTATGAAAATGGGGCCCTTCTAATATATTTTTTTTTAATAAAAAATTTATGCATAAAATGATAAATATCCACAAATTTTTTATTTAAGTATACTTGAACATATAATCATTAAAATTATAAACAAAAATTTACTTTCATATATTTAAATAGGAAGAAATCAATACAATGACTCAAAAATATTAAAAACTGGTTTTGTTGTTTTATAGTTTAGCAATATCCAGTTTACAATTAACCCAACGATCACTTAAATACTACTCTTCTTGCATTTTTAGCTGCAAAATCACTAATTAAGTTTGTATAATCTAATTTATCTACCAAATCCTTTTCAATAGACAATATAGCTAATCTATTCAATCTTTCTTGTGACATTGTTGATCGAAGGTAGGATTTGATCAATTTTAACTTTGAAAAACTTCTTTCTCCAGAGGCAACGGTAACTGGAATAGTCAATAATATTCTATACGCAATCCAGGCATTTGGAAAACAACCATCCATCAATTTCAAATAATTCATCACCTCACTTGGCCTATTGATTTCTTTTGGCAAAATTTCTTTGAAGACTTTCAACTCATAAAATAAATCTCTCCCATCAACATCCATACGTCCATCATGTTTCAAAAAATCTTCAAGATTAGCGCAATAAGTCTTTAAGCACTCATCATTGGTAGAATTTAACTTCTTCAAATCAAACAAAAATCCAAAAGTTTCTTCATATATTTGAAATTGTTCAAATCTACTCTTAAGTGAAGAAAGAGCTTGATCTATTATATATATGAAATAATTAACTCTAAAGGATTCTTCAGCTGATTGTGCAACCTCTTCACTAACATTCTCATCAAAATGTTTCTTTCTATGAATGACACGTCTTTCACGAAATGTAGGTTCAATCTCCATTTCAATTGCAACTTCTTTAGCTTCAATCATGGCCTCTAAAAATCCAGTTTCTCTATACTTTTCAAGAAATGTAATGAGTCCTTTTAATTGATGTATAGCAACATCAATATGCATGTCTTCAACTTGAAATGTCTTGCTAACAGAATTAGCAGCAAACAACAGATTGTGCCAGATAATCATGCCAAGCAAAAACTCAATGTTCTCAATTTCAGATGTAACTAACGATTGAGCTTCATACTTTGTATTGGGCTCATTAGCTTCTTTTTTCAACTGAATTAAAGCATCTCTAATTTGTGGAGCTTGGTACCGTATAGCTTTAACACTTTCAATACGACTTTCCCAACGAGTTTGTGATAATGGCTTAAGTGTGAGACCTTCCACATTGTCTTTGAAAATTTTTCACCTCTTTGTAGAAGATGAAAACAACACATATATGCGTTTTACCACTCTAAAAAAATAGATAGCTTTGGAACAAGAGGTAGCCATATCACAAAGGGCAAGATTAAGACTATAACACACATGGTGTGTAGAATGCTCTTAGATTTATTTCAAGTACTCTTTTTTATACACCTTTGTGTCTCCCTTTCATATTAGAGTCATTATCATATCCTTTCCCTCTTATATCACCAATATCAAGCTGAAGTATGTGCAATGCCTCTCTAAGTACATTAAAAAGTCCCAACCCCGATATATCAACCACCTTTAAAAATTCTACAAAGAATTCTTCTACCTTCACCAGACTAGTTGAAACATCTACACATCTTATCACAAGAGACATTTGTTCTTCATGACTAACATCTGGAGTACAATCAAGAATAATTGAAAAATATTTTGCTTTTTTTAATCTTGCCACAATCGTACTCTTGATCTCACTTGCTAACATCTGTATCAATTCATTTTGGATTTTGTGGCCAAGATAATGGTAATGAATTTCACTCCTTTGAATACGTTGAATGTGCTCTTGCATTACTAGATCAAATTTAGCAAGCATTTCAATTAAGCTTAAAAAGATTCCATATCTTTCTTAATAAATCTTCTCATTATCTCCACGAAAATCTAAATTATCTTGAGCAAGAGTGATCACAATAGCAATTATCCTTAATAACACTTGTCTCTAGTGTTTCCTCTCTTTGTTGATTTGTCCTTGAATACTTCTATCAATTGCTTCATTCTTCTTCAATCTACTTTCCAATTCAATCCATTTGCTCATGCAAATAAAGTGCTCATTACTAGTTTCATGACTTCTAAGCCTGTTGCCCATATTCTTCCAATCTTTCAATCCATCAGTAGTCAAATGAATATTGTTCCTATCTTGCTTAAACAACTTGCAACAAAAGCAAAACACTTTGTCTGAAGCATCTGAATATACTAGCCACTTCCTATCCTGCTTCTCTCCATTTTGTAACTGCCGCATGTAAAATGTAGAAGAAAAATACCTATTTTTGTCATCTAGGGGAAAATTCACACCATTACCTCTTATATGACCTCTTTCAACTAATAAATCTCTTAAATTTTGATCAATCTTGTCCCAATTACTAGGGTCATAAATGTTTAGAGGTCCACATTCAACATTGACGTCTTCATTCTCACTAGATTCTACATTCCCCAAATCTTCATTCTCATTCTCATTCTCATTCTCATTCATATGTTCACTAGGTTGTTCAATCACCAAATCATCATTCTCATTATTATTCACACAATGAGTAGGTTCTTCAATTACCAAATCTTCATCATCATTGTCATTTGAACCCGAAATATTTATTTGTTTTTTGGTACCAAAATATTTATCAAGTGCTCCCGATTGAGATTGAATTAATTGTTCTACTTTCATCCTCTTCATTCTCTTTTCATTTTCAGAACTATACTTCCGAGGAAACAAGGCTATAATCACAAATACTTCAATCCACAAATCACAAACACTTCAATCCACAAATCACAAACACTTCAAATCAATCCACAAATCACAAACACTTCAATCCACAAATCACAAACACTGCAAATCAATCCGCAAATCACAATTACTTTAATCCACAAATCACAATCCACTAATCTGATAGCAAATCAATTATAAAAAAACAATTTAATGAAACAAAATTAGGGCAAAAAATTTATTCAATTAAAACTGATAAATACCTAGGTAAAAAAATTAGGGCTAAATTATTTATTCCACTAAAATCTAATGGATAAAGAAGGTAAAAAAAAAATTAGGGCAAATTTATTATTCCACTGACTGATAGAGAAAGAACGTAGAAAAAAAAAATTATGGCAACTTTATTTAATAAAATCTGATAGTGAGGGAGAGGACTTACCATGAGAGAGAATGTGTGTGAGAGAGAGTGAGTCGCCGGAGGAGTGTGTGAAAGAGAGAGAGTGAGTCGCTCACAACAATGTTGTGCTTTGCTTCTGCCTTGCCTTGAACTCGGTACACATTGTCGTCTTCATTTCATTATTTCGTTAAAGAGAGAGAGATTGAAAGCAAAACCAGTGCACTGAAGTGAAAGTGATGTTGTATATAGTGTATGTATGGTTTGGGTTAGGCCCAAACACTTCTTCTGTTTTTGTTTTTTTTTATTTTTTATATGTTTTCATTTTAATAAATATGGGCCAAACATATTTATAAATAAATATGGACTAAATTTTACATGGGCCCAATAAAACATTTTGAGACCCTTTAAATTGATCTTTAAAAAAAAAAAAAAGATTGAGCCTATAACAATTTATTAAATTTGGAAATCCTATTTTTGAGTCAAAATTTGGGGCTTGAGGCACAAGCCTTACCTGCTTTGGGTCAGCCCAAATCTCAACGCAAGTTTGAGTAATTTACCTAAATATTTATTCTTAAATTATTTTAACAATGAATGTTCTTCCGTTAATTTGGAAGATGTTCTGATATGGATGGAGGAGGTTCCCCCTTCCTTATTGCATCTTGTGAGCTCTGAGGTTGCTGGTCTTTCGGTTTGATATTTTTCTGTCTAGCCTATATCAATCTAAAAAAAATAATAATGAATGTTCTTCCATTCTCACTCCCACTCACGAATCAGTTTCTTAAAATTTGACTCCCTATCCTCATCAAGTTTTCAACAATTTAAAATCAACGAAAATTTTAGACCACACCACAATATAGACTATACGAACTTCATTAATAATGTAAATAAAAAAAAATTGTGTTTGATTTGAAGAGTTTTCACCGTTCAATTTTATCATAATTGTGAACCAATTGAAATCAATTGAAAACCAAACATGCTAATCAAATGATTAAAAATTGTTTCATCATAATGTTCTAATTTTTTATAAACTCATGAATCTCAAAGAAACCAGTCATATGATCGACCTTGATTTTGCCATGCATCGATGTATAACAGCTATTCATAGAAAGAGAAATTAAAAAGGAACTAAATTCTTGAATCTTCAACTTGTATTTTGAGAGATTCTAAGTCAAGAGAGAAAGATAGTCTTAAGTCTTTAACCTTTCTCCTTATTCACCCTTATTTGATCAATAGGTTCATTAATACTAAACAACAATTTCAACAAGATATACATGCAAAATAAGCTTTGGAAAAAAGATCTACAGAAATCGATCAAAAAAATTAGACACAAATCTCTTATATGAAATGGATCTAACACTTTTAAGATCCCACTTCTATATAAGAAAATTGTGTCATGCTCTGTGATTAATTTCTGTATTTTTAATAGAACAAATAAGCTTTTTCTCCTATATAGCCACCCTAACATTGTGTTCAAGAAACAATGGATGACCCGACATGGACATTAAAATTGGGAATCACCGGCGGAGGACTTGCCGGATCGCAGTGGTCACCTTGATCGAAGGAGATGAGTGTTGGATTGTAGTATTCAACAATGTTACTATGTTCCTTAAATTTCAGACCCTTTGATTTCGAAGGTGATGGTTCTTTCATGATAGAGCCACATTGTCTAGGTTGTGTTTGGTAGAAAACCTTTGAAACCACTAACTCTCCATCTCTCTCGTCTTCGTTGTTGCCAAGGTGGTACTGATGCATAACCCAGTTTGTTTTCTCTGGTTTTCTTTGTTTTCCATAGTTGGTGTAGAGAACGAGTATCTTCTTATGACCTTTCACTTTGCCATTAATGAAAACAGGCCTTGTCTTGCCTGTTTTGTGCCAACGAGTCTCGTTGCCATCTATGTCTGTGTGTACTTTTCTTCGCTTTCTTGTTCCGGTGGTGTATGCTTTGGATGGCCTGTGGAAGAAATGTCGGATTAACCCATCTTTGCTTACTCCTGCATGATAACAACAATAAGAATGGAGTCTTTCAATGGTTTGATCATACAATTGATAATTTTTTTTATTCTGTTTGGAGATGCAAGGTAACCAACGGTCTAATTTTATTTTGTGATAATATAAATTTTTGCGGAAAAGAAAAAAAAAAATCATTAAAATTGCTCTCATGATTCTTTTTTAAAAGATAAATATAATAAAATGAAAAAATTACGATTATGAGATCAATCAATATTTTTTTTGTAAATGATATATATATGTGGAGGGCCTTAGGGAAAAAAAATACAAAAAAAATAGAACCCTTAGCCCAAAAATATGGTCAAGTTTATACTTGTACTTGGGAGAAGTTCAAAACATATAAATTTTATATAAAAATTTATTTTTATATTATTATTTATTATTACCCATAGAAAAATTATTTACAATAGAATTTGAATACAAATTTTTTTATTCAGAATGATGTGATAATAACATTTTTATAATTATGAGCTATAATAATAAAAATTTTGACTTAAAATATGATGTGACAGTAACATTTTTATAATTATGAGCTATAATAATAAATATTTTCACTTAAAATATGAAATTAAGAAATTCTCACAATCATGTATGAAATTTCAAATAATGATTTTTAATTTTTCCAAAAGTATATAAACTGAGGCATGGCTCGTCTATGATTTACAAAAAGCAATAAAATAGAAACCATGGAAGATCTCATTTTCATTTTCCCTCCTTTATGGTACACGATCTACCCAAAAAAATGATTAAAAAAAGAAGAAAAGAAAGATGAAAACCAAGAAAAGTGTGACATGTCAAATTTTTGAAACCCCATAATGAAACCTATGAACCTACGAACCTACGTAGCTTCCAACAATTCAAGCCGGAAAATTCTTATTCTTACAAAAAAATATATATATATGTATATATATATTATTATAAAAAATAATGTAACAGTGAATTTCAAAAAAATAACTCCCTTTCATAGCCTTAACCAATTAAAAATCATCAATTCTTTAAATCCTAAGGAGAGAGAATATGAAGATTAGTAAATGATTTGAGATCTTGATCCTTTTCATTACAATCGTATGAATTTATCATGATTTCAAATTAAAAAATAAAAATAAATAAAAAAAAAGCTATAAAAAAAAAAAAGTTACTTCACTCATTGGGATGATTTTTTCATTGTCATTAACGTAATGAAAATCTTCTATTACAATCATGTAATTTGATTTGTTACCAAAAATAATAAAAAAAATTGGAGACAGAAAATTCTAATTTTGCCTTAATTTTGAAAGTGATAAAATTAATACATAGCATGACATTCTGTAATTATTTTGTATACAATCCTTTATTTCTATATAGCATTACTCATTCATTATTGCTCATGTTTATTCTGCAAACCCTAAAGAATGATTATGATAGATATTTTACCCACAAGTCAAATATATAGATCTTGGACAATTAGATAACTCAATAAATAATTGCAAATTAGGAATTCACCAGGTAACCTCTCTGGGTGGGTGTAGCAAATTCCATCCTCTCCTTCAAGTGTAGGGATGAACTCATCAATTAGAGGATGAAGCTTATTATGAGGAGCATCCAACCATGCCTTCGCCTCCAAATGCTCAAGAAGTTCTTGATCACTCGGATCAAACTTCACTCCCGCAGGTAACCCCGGTAGATCATGAATTCCAGTCTGTTCATACAATTAAATTTAAATTCTCATAACAAATTGAACCATTAATTAAAAACACAAAATAAAAAACCAAAAATTAAAAATGTACCTTTTCTTGACATTTGATCTGATGACCACATGAAGGACAGCTTTTAGTTTTAGTTCTTCGAATGCATTCGTGTTTTCCGGCAATAACTGTGTTGTCTGTAGATGGTTGTGATCTTCTCACAATCGCCGGCTCATCGCTACAGTCACTGCACCAAGTCATTTCTTCTGTTTCACTCTTATGCCCATCCCACGGTGGATCTTTCTTATTCTTGTACCACTCCAAATCAAAAGAAAATTAAGAGAGACAAAGGGATAAAGAATAAAAGGGAACCAAAAAAAAAAGCAATTTGTCTCTTCTAATGCATGTTATCCCTCAAGCCAATTCTTCACCTGGGTTGGGAAGGTATTGAATTCTCCTTACACTTTTCAGTCCTTGTTCTTACAAGAATTGAGAGGGGGAGAGAGAGAGAGAGAGAATATCTGAGATTGGAAAGAAGGGAAGATTTGTACAAATATAATTGGTTCCAAAGAAGGGAAGGGGAAAAGGATTGGGGGTTTCTTGGATCTCACGTAATGTTATGCTTATTATAGAGGGAATAAGTGTTGTTGGATCGTTTTTACGCTGTCTAAAGGTATCCTTGAGATGATATAATAACACTGAATTTTTATAAATTAAATTTTTAATAAGAACAAGTAAAGATGAAGATGGAAAATAGTATTGAGTGGAGATGAAGTAATCCACTGTTTGACCATACAGAGAGAGAGAGAGAGAGAGAGAGAGAGAGAAGAGGGATTTCAGTTCTGGTGTCACCCTAGAGTGCACACGAAGAAAGAAGTTTTAAGCAAAAGGAGCAAAAAAATAACGGAAAAAGAAGAGAGTTTATAACTCAATTTCTTCCGGTAGACTTCTCACGTGTCACAAGAAACCTCTGCCTCACTCTCCTCTCTAGAAATTATTACATTAAGTCGGAATGAATAATATCAGGGATCATGAAAAAAAATATCATGAAATATTTTATGAATAATTTTTTTTCATTCTTTAATTAATGTATAGTGTTTTCTTGTATATGTAGTTTAACGATGGAGAATCTTTCATGATTATTTTTATAATATTTATTTTATGATACGTAGCATTACTCAATGGGAATGCGGATAAATGATAATTACATATATATATATACATATATAAAATAATGTGTAGCTAACATCTATTTCAAATGTTATTTGAGTCATAATTAAAAGGGTAAATTACAAAAACACCATTTGAAATTTAATTACTTAAAATATGAATTATTTTATGTGATTTAGAAAATTATAAATACCTCTATATCATAATTTTTTATTTAACAAAATTAATTGAAAAAGTAAAATTTCTAACTGTTCACCTAAACAATAATAAAATTATCTAAATTATTAATTGAAATAAAATTTTAACATTATTAAAAACGGTTAATTAACTTGATAATTTATTAATAAAATGACATATTTGCTATGAAATTAGAAACCTTAGGAGGCATAATGTAATTTCTAGAACTATAGAAGATAATTTGTAATTTAAGTAAATATCAGGGGATATGTTTGTAATTTATCCTAATTAAAATACATATGAACATTTATGTTTTTGTGTTTTAATTTTGTACATGTAAGAGTATCCAATGATTATTCTTTTTTTTATATTAAATTTGAGTAAAGATTTTGGTTAAAAGTTTCGTCTGATACCAAGCGTTCCAACGATAAATTTTTAATTTTCATCAAACAATGGGTCGATCGAGAGAACAATAAGGAGGATGTCCAGACAATCAATCAGCTTGGTGTAAATTTTCTTCAAATTTTTTTCAATCCGGTCATCCACCCGGTTGACCGACCGATCATCCATTAGGTCATCCACCAATGGTCACCTGCGAGATTTAATGAAAGTTTAAACTCTCCTTTGATTTGATGGAAAAAGTATGATTCCCTTCATTTGATACCAATTTGATGAAACGGTTAGAACACAGTTTTCACTAAATTTTCATCAAATTTAAATTTGATAAAAGATTTGAATCTAGTTGGAGATAGTCTAACACTAGCTTGTCTGTTATTAGAAGGAATTGTTTGGTATAATTTATTATAAATGGTTTGATTTTCTTTCTAGGCTAAAAAATTACAAAAAGGCAAAAAAAATTAAAAGTCAACAATCACAAAAAATCAAAAAAATATTTGTCATTTCAAAATTAAAAAGTCAAAATAGCCAAAAAAAAAATCAAACAAACAAAAAAATCCTCTGTTAAAAAGATATCAAGAAAATTAATTAAAAAAGTTATTGACAAACAACTGGAGTATTTTTATATAATGCATTCGTAATTCAACAGTCATCATAGAGCAAGGACATTGATGATTACGGAACAACTGACAAGCCACCAGATCGAAGATAAATATTCAGATAATTTTGGACAATTACAACAATGAAAAGGGGTGGCTTATAAAGCATTTGGCGGTCGCTTTTTTGTTGGTTTATTTTCATCTTTAATGAATTTATTATAAAAAGAAAAATTTCAAAATCTTTAAGACTCTAGATTTTACTTAAAATTGACAAGACGAATCGAAAAATTAAAAATTCTTTAAAAAGTTTTAAAAAGACAAAAATAAACAAAAAAAAATTCAGTCCTAAGATCTTGAGGTTATGGCCATCTTGAGAACCTAACCTAATGCAAAGCTTTTAAAATATGTTGATAATTAGCAGCTTATTTATTATGTGAAATGAGCTTCTTTCTATAATTTTCAATTTATAGGTCTAACGTGATTGGAAGGCGATGAAAAGATAGTGACACAGCAAAATACGCAAGAGAACAAGATATCATTTTAATAAATGAAAAGGTCTCCAATCTACAAGAAAGATAGAACTTTAAATGCACAAAAAAAGAATGGAAGAAGAAAAAAAAAAGAAATTCCAAATATTACTGACAAGAAAATTGTCTCACCTTCAAACTTACATAAGTATTTATAAACAATCTAGTCTCAGAAAACAAGCAAATGAGAATTAAGAAAATATCCAACTAAAACGTAAATCTTGAACGAGTTGTTCTACATCACATGCTGTGAAGTTTGAATAAAGATACCTTACCAAAATTAATATGGTGTATGATAGCAACCGACAGAGAAATTTGTAATATAGCCTCCCCAGTTCAACCTTGTACTTAATTCCAAAGTTGTCATGTTGATAACTTAACTACTACTGACTAATACCTTTCACCAACATCAAGGTCTGGTACACTAATACTTTCTCAAAATGAGTATTTTTTTTTTTTATCTGAAAAAAATAAATTTTATTGATGAAATAAATAAGTACAAAGTATAAAATAAATTACATCAATAAATAAACGAGGAGTGCAAAAGTATCACAATGAACTAAATCATTCCAACTAAGTTGACACCAAAAAGCACATCCTATACTAGCACCCCAGAATTAGCGAGAGACCAGCCATTCATCTATGACTGACCAACCCGCACCATGCCCTCAAAATGTGTAGTTGTATCACCAACATGTCTAGCATACTAGAGACATATTTTGATAATCAGGTATCAAGGGACTTTGAAGTTCAAGATGGGACAAATCTCAAAGTGAGTCAATACCTTAAATTTTATTCTCAAATTTTTACTGCTCATTCAACCCTTTGAAATTTGTATTCATTTTGAAGAGATATAATTTGCACAAAGTATCCAAGAGGATAGTATATGTTATTAGTACATCTACAAAGTACTGTAATTATTTGATAATTATTCAATAATCTCAAATCATTATGTGACATTTTTCCTCCCTAATGAGTTAATGATGTATTGACAAACTTTACAAGTTAGATATGGACTGAGGCAAAAAAAAAAAAAGTCACTCTTCCCTTTCCTTATTCTTCCATATTTTTTATTTTATTTTATTCAAATTCAAGATCGACAGTCTAAAAAGTGATAAAATTTAAGAATTTAGTACCAAGTTCATGGTAATCTGGAGTCACAGTTACAAAACCAGACATAAACAGTTGGGTTCAATCCCAAAATCTCTATAGAAAATTCCAGGAGCTAACAAAGCAGCAATGGTACCCAATTTCTTTTATACCAATTGTTAGTAATCTGAGCAGTGTTCGTGGCTTAGAGAGTCCACGTGAAAACCATCAGCTATCGACTTTGATATCAATTGTTTGGTTCTAATGTAAAATCTCTTTAATCAATTGTTACGAATCTTGAAAATCAACAATGTAGCTGCCTCAATTCTTTTGGGAAAGTAGCTGAGAAATCCATCTTGTGCCATTGGCCATGGTGGATGTAGACTAGGTTGACATTACTGTAGACTGGGTTGACATGACTTAGGAGTTGTTTGGAATGACCTAAATAGATGTACTTTTTGTCTTTTTACGAAAAAATGTGTAGAAAAGTAGAGAGGTGATGTGATGAAAAAAAAATAAAAAGAAGAATTATTTGGGAGTTCCCAAACTTGACCTTAATAAAAGATTTTGTCTATTCAAACTTAACCCGAACATCAAGCCCTATAACTAGTCCAAAACCCAACCCTAGAGTCTATATAAGGTCAAGTTTGGCAAGTTCAAAATAAGCTAAAAAGTAAAAAAGCTACTCAAAAAGTTAAAAAATTAACACTATTCAACAAAGTCAACAATTACGGCTGCACAACTCCCAATTCTAATTTTCTCTTACAAACCAATTTTTACAATTTTTTATTACACATTTTTCCATAAAAAGTCAAAAAGTTAACCCGAACATCTATATTTTTTTCCTCAATTTTTTAGTTCAAAAAGACAAAAAATACACTTATTTAGGACACACCAAACAACTCCTAAATCTCACGCTCATCCATTGGACTAGCACTATTTAGGGGTTGTTTGGGGTGTCCTAAATAAGTATACTCTTTGTCTTTTTGAACTAAAAAATTAAGGAAGAAAATATAAGGGCTTGTTTGGTTTGATTTTGGGAGATGAGTTTGGGAGATAAAAAGTACGAAAAGTTGTTTGGTTTGGTTTTTTTGGAAAGATGTTTTGGAAAATTATTTTGAGAGAGAGTTTTGGAAAAAGTGATTGATTTGATGTGTATGAGAGAGAGATTTGTTTGAAAAACTTGTTTGGTTTACAAGTTTTGGGAAATTTTTTTAGAAAAATTTGTTTGGTTTGAGTTTTTCTGAAAACTCATTTGTAGAGAAATTTTCCCAAAAATTTTTGGGAAATTCAAACCAAACAAACCCTAAATGTTTTGGTTAACTTTTTGACTTTTTATGAAAAAATGTATAATAAAAAATTGTAAAAATTAATTTGTAGAAGAAAATTAAGATTGAGAGTTGTGTAACCGTAATTGTTGACTTTTAATAAATAATGTTAACTTTTAAATTTTTTGAGTAATTTTTTAATTTTTTAATTCTTTTTGACCATGCCAAACTTGAGCTTAGTTAAGAATTTTGTTAATACAACCAATTTATTAAATGTGTCCTCCAAACTAAAGTACACTTTTCAAGACTTGAAAAAATACAGTTGAGTTGGACAGGCTAGTGAACTGATGCCCACCCCGAGGAGGAGGAGGAGGAGGAGGAGGAGGAGGAGGAGGAGGAGGAGGAGGAGGAGGAGGAGGAGGAGGAGGAGGAGGAGGAGGAGGAGGAGGAGGAGGAGGAGGAGGAGGAGGAGGAGGAGGAGGAGGAGGAGGAGGAGGAGGAGGAGGAGGAGGAGGAGGAGGAGGAGGAGGAGGAGGAGGAGGAGGAGGAGGAGGAGGAGGAGGAGGAGGAGGAGGAGGAGGAGGAGGAGGAGGAGGAGGAGGAGGAGGAGGAGGAGGAGGAGGAGGAGGAGGAGGAGGAGGAGGAGGAGGAGGAGGAGGAGGAGGAGGAGGAGGAGGAGGAGGAGGAGGAGGAGGAGGAGGAGGAGGAGGAGGAGGAGGAGGAGGAGGAGGAGGAGGAGGAGGAGGAGGAGGAGGAGGAGGAGGAGGAGGAGGAGGAGGAGGAGGAGGAGGAGGAGGAGGAGGAGGAGGAGGAGGAGGAGGAGGAGGAGGAGGAGGAGGAGGAGGAGGAGGAGGAGGAGGAGGAGGAGGAGGAGGAGGAGGAGGAGGAGGAGGAGGAGGAGGAGGAGGAGGAGGAGGAGGAGGAGGAGGAGGAGGAGGAGGAGGAGGAGGAGGAGGAGGAGGAGGAGGAGGAGGAGGAGGAGGAGGAGGAGGAGGAGGAGGAGGAGGAGGAGGAGGAGGAGGAGGAGGAGGAGGAGGAGGAGGAGGAGGAGGAGGAGGAAAGAGGAGAAGGACTGGAGGGGGCCCAATTATTAGGGCTGGAGGCGGAGGAGGGGGGCGGAGGCACGATCGGGCGGAGCCGACGAGCTGCGAGCTGCGACGGCGGACGGAGGTGACGAACGAGCTGCGAGCTGCGACGAGGACGGCGGGCAGAAGCGGCGGAGGCGACGACCTCCTCGCGACGAGGATGGCGGGCGGAGGCTCCCTCTCTCCTCTTCCCCTCTATTCTTCTTCTGGTTTCAACGAATAAGAAGAAGAAAAGGAAGAAAGAAAAGGAAGAAAAAAAAAAAAGAATGGCAAAACCACGTCGTTTTGCCATTCGACCCAAAATCGGGCCACAGATTTCGAGCTACCAGCCATTTTTCTATCTCAAAATATTTGTTCGCCTACTATTTTGGGATGCTAAATTTGATTAGATTTTCAAAATTGTTCCTTCTAAGGGTTAGTTTGGCATGTATAAAAAAAATTAAAAAGTCAAAAAGTCACTATTATATTTAAATCACATCATCTTATTTAAGTCACATTACCTCTCTAACACATCATTTCAAATTCAACCCAAACCCAACCTATATTTCATAAAAAATCAAAAAGTACACTTATTTAGATCATCTCAAACAACCCCTAAATCATTATAAATACATTTTAGAATTCAAATAGAAGAGCAATGATAGGAAAAATATTTTAAAATTTAAATTAAAATGTAACAATTACATATCTCTTTAATAAGTTAAATTTTTGTTACAATGAACAAATAAATTGGGATGGGAGTATTATTAGTACTCATGCCTATTCACTTAAACATGTAAGTGGTAAATCTGTTCAATATAATTTATTATATATATTTGATCACTTTTTCACTTTGACTTTTAAAATTTATTTTTTCTTATTTTGGTCTTTCCTATTTTAAGTTCTTCTGAATTTACTTTTAAAACTATTTTTTGTCTAAAATTATACAGAAAATGCCACATTAACAAATACGTGATATAAAAATATTTTATTATATATAACTCATGCCTTTAACACAAACCTAAATTCTAATATAATAATAATATATTTTTTATGTTATATGATAGTTAATATAATATTTTTTTATTTAATTTTAAATTGATATTAATTTTAAAAGTAAATTGAAAAATAAAAAGTCAAAAGTAAAAAAATAAATAAACTTTTAAGGCCAAAGACCGTATAATTTAAACTCTTTCCTCTTTCCCATTATTGGGTTGCTTTTGTTCACATGTACTCTTTTTATTCAATTCAAAACAGAACATGTTATGGGGAGTGACTAAGGCCTTGTTTGGATGTTTTGAAAAGGTCAAAAAATTAAAAAGTCATTATCTTATTTAAGTCACATCATTTTATTTAAATCACATTATTTCTCTATCACGTCATTTCAAATTCAACCCATATTTTATAAAAAAATTAAAAAATATATTTATTTAAATCATTCTCAACAACTTCTAAACACATGAATTCAATATCAGGTGAAACAAAAATATAAGCCCGAAAGTAAACTATCAAAATGTGTTCGTTCGTCACATGAAGTCTGGATTATCTGATTTAAATTGTAGATATTTATAATATAAAAAATAATAATAATAATAAATAAATAAATAAATAAAGCACCCACATTATCCAAGAAGTCAAAACTCAAAATCAAACCAGACTCATATCAGTCAACGAGAGAAATAGACAATGAGAGGGAGAGAGAGCATAGAAATGGGAGATTTAACCCAAAGGTGTTTGGCAATTTGATAAAGGCTTACGGGTTAAGATCCTAGGTCTCAAGTTCAAAATTTTTTGAGCTAATTTTCTAAGTGTATGGCAATTGGTTAGGAGGTTAATTTTAAGTTGTTGCCACTACAACACTTAGTGTAGGCCCAATGCTCCCTGCTATTCAAGTCCTAACTTAAGCGAAGCTTGTCTTGGGAGGCCGGGACAAGTTCTCAGGTTATAGTCTCCTATCTCGGAACAGACAACAGGATACCTTGGTGATCTCTGCAAGGGGCGTTGCTCTGGACCTACGGGAGAGTGGGAGGATTTTCCTGTAAAAAAAAAAAAAAATGGGAGATTTTATTTACCCGCTGTCGGTACATATCATTTAATTATTAAGAGGTGGTCTGAAATTATCTAAATAAATTTATTTTTTGATTTTTTATAAAATATGGATTGGCTACGAGTTAAATTTGAAATAATGTGGTAGAGAGGTGATATGATTTAAATAAGATGATGTGACTTAAATATGATAGTAATTTTTTTAACTTTTTGACTTTTTTAAGTTAGGATAAATAAGACCTAAATTTATATAATAATAATATTTTTAAATAAAGTATTATTAAGGACAATATAAATATAGTATTCAAGTAATTTGCATATGAAAATATAATTTATCTTTATATATCATTACCTATACATTATATCTTTTATAACAAATTTCTCTTTTTACATTGTTCATCTTCACCATCATAATCTAACATACTGCACTCATCATTTTCACCATTATAATTTTTACCATAATTTTTCAAATTCAAAACATTATATTGTCTTTGAAGATTTAGAATTTTAAAAATATTGAAATCAATTAGTTTTAAAGATTTGCACACTATAGATGACACTCAAATTATTGATTTAAAATAATACAACAATAAAAAGGTCAATTTTCTTTTTGTTTGTCTCATTCGTATGGAAAATGGCTTATTCGTTCGTCACGATAACCGAAGTTAAATATTTATAAAATGTTCAATTATTTATATTTGAACAAAATTAGTGTGTTTAAATTATTAAGATTGATCAAATATTAAATATTTATACATAAAAAAAAATTAAAAATTTCGGTGGTAATGTATACCCATTTATTAGCTTAGGGTTAAAAGGGAAAAGTTATGATGTAAAATAAAATATTTTTACAATCTAACTAAAAAGTAATAATATGTAAAAGGATAGGTATGTGTAAATAGAATTATCTTAAAGAAATAAACCAAAAGGAAAAGAGTTTGGGTGTTTTTGGTTTGTGTTTTGAAACATGTTTTTGAAAGAAAATTTTCAAAAACATGTTTGGTTACAAATTTTCTTTAAAAAGTTTCAAAATTACTCATCTCTCTATTACACATCAATCAATAACTTTTTTTTCTTTCCTTCTCAATTACTTTTTCTCTCACACATACAACAAAATATCAAATTATTCCAAACTCACAAACTCCAAAATTATTTTTAAAATATACAACCAAACAAATTAAAAAAATTTTAAACTCTCCCTAAATTTTTAAAAAAAAATTTATCCCAAAGCAGGTAGTGTTTGGGAAGGTTTTTTTTTTTTTTTTTGGTTTTTTTGCTAAAAAAACACTAAAAGACAAAATTAGTTAAAAAATCAAAAAAAAAAACAAATTCAAACAAAATGTCACATCAAATTCATAATCATTTTATTTTTTTCTCACAAATATCACATCCAATTACAAAAAAACTCAACTATCTTCTCAAATATAAAATTTTAACTCCCTAAAATAATCAAAAACTTAAAAAATTTACTATAATAACAACTTCCCAAACTCTTACTAAACATACCCTTTAAGGTTTTTGGGATGGGCTAAATATTGGGTGTGGACAGGTCTATGCTACATTTAAGTGACATATGATGACATGATGGCCCTGTTTGGCCAGAGGCTTTTTTATTCGATTTTGAGTAAAATTTACAAAAGAAATGTAAAATAAGCTAAAACAGTTAATAAAATAAAATGTAATATTTAACCATATTTTTAAACATAAAAATTATATTTATTAAAATAATTAAAATTAAAATAACTTATTAAAATAGTTAACTTCTCAAACAAAACCGATATAATAAGAAGGTTGGAAGCGGATCGGTGCGGCTTCTTCGCGGTTAGAACGATTTATAAACCGCCATATCAACCAACCTGTTAAAAGTTGAAATCGTGCAAACCAATTTGCTTCTTCTCCCTAACTCAATCCGAACGGATTCGGGACAGGGCGGGCTGATTCGGCAAGTTAGGCGATTTTCTGCACAATCTTACTCAATTGAGAGATCAAAGAGATTAATTTTTACCAAAGACAAATATTAATTAATTCTTGTCCATTTGGGGCTCTCCAGGTTTTTTATTTATACCTCAGGCTTGGTTTAGAATGTGGGTAGCATTTTAACTTTTTGATTTTTTTTGGAAATAAAATAGTCTCATTTGGAGTAAATTTTTTTTAACTTTTTTTACTTTTGTTAAAGAAAAAATATAATAATTATGATTTAAATGTGACAATTTTTAATCTGAAACTAAAAAATTTGTTTTGTCTTTTTATGTTGAAATAGTCTCAATCTATGCCAAACCCATATGCCAAACAGCTACTCATTATGGGACTTTTTTTTGTTTATTATTATTTTATTTTTATTTTTACATTTATGCTAATATTAGGATTGTGGATGTGTTGTTGAACTTTTATTCATGTTTGATTGTTTTTTATGTTAGTAAATATCTCGTATCAAAAAAAATAAATTAAATTAAATTAAGTTTAAGGAGAGTGGTGAAGTAGGGAATGTAAGGTGTGGGGATATATTTTCTGAATACTAACACGTGGCATGGTGACGCCGACGTGTCAGCCGAGGTGCCACGTGTCGTGGTAGTTATGCCGAGGTTATCTTTGGCGAGGCCGAGGTGATCTCCGAAGATATCGAAATCCGAGATAAGCGGATAAGGGACAAGAGTTCTAGAGTAAAGAGAAGACTTAGCCAAGATAAGGATAAAACTCTTAGGGAGTTTATCTCTTGAAGAGTCCAAAGTCAGTATTGAATTAGAGTCCATAGAAGTCAGGCTTCTAGTAGGACTTGGATTGAGTAAACTATAAAAGAGAGGCACCTCCGTGGGTCTAAGGTACGCAGTTTTATACTCAAGTTTGTGAGTTTAGCACTTGATTATCTTTGAGAGATATACTGACTTGATCGTCGGAGTGCCCCCGGGTGGAAGAGCCACCACCGGAGCCTTTTCTTTCTGCTACAAGTTTGTTGAAGCCATCTATTTTGCCGGTGCTCTCCAGCTGATTACTAGGCGGGCAGTGTGGTCAGAA
>NW_021024818.1:1801972-1814930 GCF_004153795.1 Camellia sinensis | reverse complement strand
AAAAAATGTACAAAGGATGGGTGTTGTGGAGATTGGATAAGTTATTTGTTTGGGTGACTTAAAGTTGGAGGAGTTCTTTAGCTTGCCATTCCTTAGCATAATTTTATTTAGGATCATTTTTGTAGATGTTGTAATTTTCATTGAAAGTTTTTCCTAATTTGAGATCCTTTTTACTAATTGTTAGGATTGGAGGAAGGCATATCTACGCCTCTTGGAAATTAATTTGTAGAGTTTCAAATCTATACTTTTGCTATTTTTGGAGGTGAGTATACTTACCATGGAAATTACCTTACCTCTATCTTTATTACAAAGTTTGAAAATAATTTTTGAATTAAAGGAAGTGAATGATACATTTCATCATGATATATGTATAAAAAGAAAATCTATAAATTTATTGAGGCCAAGGGTTGAGTTTTAAAAAAAGCTATGATTTCATTTGTATAATGAAGCATTAATTTTTTTTTTATGAGAATTTATTTAAGTTGAGTCTTTCAAATTTTATGATGATGATGATTGAATGACAGTGAAATGTTATGTGAGGGTATTTATTTTATTGATCATATAACCGAATATAGCCTTTGGGGCCACAAGGGCCAAAATGCTTTGGGGTCCTGGGGACCGAAATGTTTTAAGGATCATAAGGGTCGTTGTATGTATAAGGGGTCCCGGGGACCGAAACATTGAAATGAGAATTGAAGTGTTACGTTGACATGAGTTATGTTCCTATGGTTATGTTTTGGGTAACGGTACCGTCACCACCTAAGTCGCGAGGTAACGCGACCCTAAGGCTATGTAGTGGATTGTATGATGGACAGGAAATCTTAATGTATTGAAAAGTTATATTTTTGTTTACTTTCATTATCCAAATGTTTTTTTTTTTTTTCTGCCTTATGAGATTCCTTGGAAAAATCTTGATAACGTTTTAATAAAAATGAATTTCGTGGATTGTATGATGGACAGGAAATCTTAATGTATTGAAAAGTTATATTTTTGTTTACTTTCATTATCCAAATTTATTTTTTTTTTTCTGCCTTATGAGATTCCTTGGAAAAATCTTGATAACGTTTTATGAAAATTGTATTTCATCATTTGTATTTTTATTTTGTATAAATTTAAGTCCAATTAAGCTCTTATGTTTAGTATCTTTATTTTGAACCTTATTGGTAGGAGCAAGTTTTATAACTCCATGGTATTGGTATACTCATTGGGCTTTAGCTCATTCTTTTAAATAAATTTTTTTTCCAGATTCATAGACTTTTGTGTGGCTCGCCTCAACTTGGAAGACTAGAATTTTTTTGAAGGATCACAGGTGGGCATCTTGTGGTTGAGGTTTTGCTTAGGGTCATTCTAGGATGTAAGCTTACCCTTTTTTTTATGAAGGAGGTTGATTGTAAATATTGCTTATGAAGTTGGATGTATTGATGGATTCGTGATTAGTATGTATTATATTTTTTTGGGGAGGAAATGCTTGGGAACTATCTTGTAGCATGATAATACTTTTTTTTGTCTTTGAATAGATCATCTCATATATGTTAGGCAATTGAAAGGTCTTATGCACTTTTGGTGATGTGGTGATGTGATGTAAGAATTATACAGGAATTGTGGTGTAAAGGTGCTATAGCATTTGAGGTGCACCCTCTTGGCAGGGTTTTGCCTTGCCAAGATTGGGTCGTTACATTTTTTGGTATCAGAGCTCGAGTTAATATCTCCCACACGAGTCCATTGAGCGTTAGAATGTCTAGAACGGAATTAAGTTGCATGCATCTAATAAGTAAGTGATAAGTTGTGCACTTGGGAATATATGTGTTTGTGTAATAGATTTAAGTATTAAAACCAAGAATTAAGAGTTGTAGGGTATTTTGTTGCTTATAAGAGGACCGAAATGTGTTTGTTTAATAAGTGTGGTATTGAGGCTAAGAGCCAAGAACTATTGAGGAACTTTTTCACATTATAAGTAAATATTAGTGAGTACAAGTATAATGATCTGCGAGAATGTAGTATTATAAGAACTAAAGGTTATTTTGGAATTCGATGATTAAGGACTGGGATATGTGTGTTCAACAAGTTTAGTGTTGAAGATAAGCGTTATTGTGAAATTTTCTTTTTATGTTGTAAGGGAAATGTAATTTTTGATCATAGCACATTGGTGAGTACATGCATATTGATTCATGTGAACACAGTATTAAACAGAATTAAAAGTTTTTGATGGAAGTTAGGAAGGCTATGTAGTTAAATGTAAAATTAGACTATGAGAACATTTTAGGAAGTTAAAGTATTTGATGATTAATGAAGTGTGTCGAACTATGGTGATTGAGAGTTAGAAAACTATTTGATATGAAGATGATATGCTATTTTGATGAAGGACCTATTATATGAACCATGGAAGTTCATACTTATGTTGATGACCTTGAAAGTCCGATTAGAATCACGTTCGGCCAACATAGTTTCGAATCGGAAATTCTTGATCAACTTCATGGAATGAATAGGTTGCCCTACCAATCTCTTTGCAAAAAAAAGAATTGTTTAATTATGGTTGAATTTGTGATGTATGATTTAGGTTATCCAATATTACCCCGAATGTTATCTATCTTGTCTTGTGACTCTAAGAAAAGATAATGAGAAGAAAGAACAAAATGGAAGTTGAGTCTATGTTGGAGCAATTGGGCAAAATAGAGGAAGTGTTAAGAAATATAATGAAAGCTAGGCAATAATGCTATGGGAAACTGCAAGATTATAAGAAAAGTAAAGTGTTAAGTCAAAGAAGGAATTACATAATATGTTTGAGAAGCAGAGTATTAAGTGTTAAGCAAAGTTTGGAGTGGTAAGAAATTTTAAGCAAGATATAAGTTCATTCCCCAAATGTTCAATTTGTTGCAAATATTATAACGGGGTATATCATCGAATTTTAAGAGCATACTACAAATATGGAGAGATAAAACAACTAACGAAGGATTATTTAGGAGTAATAAAATTTTAAGGAGATTTCAAGTCAGCCAGTCAGTTTAAAGATTAGTTTCTAACCCAATTGCTAAGTAAAGGAGTACTTTAAGCATGTGTATAGAATTTTGAGTTGTTATGTCATATATGTTTTGGGATATGTGAATCTTTCCTACCTAATGTTTGGCAGACATAAGATACATTTACTTGGATTTTGGAACTCCATCTGAAAATGCTAAGAATATTAGAGTATGACCAAGACTTAGATTTATTGTAAAGAAGCCTTTATCTAGTACTACTACTTAGAAGAGTTATTGCGAAATGAAAAGCAAGAAAATATTTTTGCGGAAGTTATAAATGCATATTTCTTAAGAACCTCTTAGGACAAAGAATTTGAATTGACTAACTTGCAAAGGATTGAGAAAGACAAAATTTGGTTTCAAAATACTTTGATGATAGCTTTGATGCTACTTGATGGTTGAAGTAAGTTATATATGCATACAAGAGAATTGGAAAATTTAGAATTTATTTGCTTAGGCATTTGGAACCCAATATGAGATTGTTAAGACAATTAGAATAAGATTGTTATTTCGTGTACCTCAACTAATTGTGAGTAAAGTGTCCACACGTTAATTGATTCAAGACCCATCCATTCATTTGAAGCTAATTGTTATAAGATGAATATATCATTGGAAATATTATTATATAATAATAAATAACTAAATAAAAAATGTTTTTTTTCGTTAGTTAGAGTATTATATTACTTGGGAACTTGTACTATGATTATGGTTCGATATGGACCCTAGAATGTAACGTTTTGAGTGAATGGATTTTCTATCTCTCAAGTGGATGTGATCATATACCTAAGCGAGTCGTCTTTGACTTTTGAGATTAAATAGTTATTTTGTGGAACCAATGGAGTAAAACCCCAGCCTATTTGATTTGTCAATAAGGCCATTGTGGTCCGAGTATTTGTGGACCCAAAAAAAAAATTGAATTTGTCATTAAGGCTGTGTTAAATACTTAGTCTATTTTGGAGACTTCATATGAGATGTCAATAATGGAGTATTTTGATTTATTTGAAGTTAAGTTGGATCACGAATATCATTTGTGATTGATCCTCAATGATTGGAGACGTGTGGATTATTTGGCAATATGTGAATTATTGGAGACATGTGAATGGATGAGTAGAAGTATATGAATTAAGTGATTGACGAGAATAGTACATTGTGATTAATATGTTTCATGGTTTAATGTTATGAGGTTGATTTCAAGGTCTAGTACATATTATTGATTACTGAATGGCCTTTGATGACAATATAGATTATGATGAATCACCAATTTGGGTTATTAACCAACAAATAAATGAGAATGAGTCGAACTCCTGTGACGAGAAAATCGAATGGTAAGAAAGTTACTTCGAAAGGAGGAATGAAATGAAGCAAAGCTATTTGATTCGTTTTCAAGTACAAGTGACTTAAGTTTGGAGGACCAAACTTTCTAAGGGGGAGAGATTGTGACAATCCCGCCACGTATAATATTTTATATTTGGTTAATTAAGGAGATTTGGGATTTTAATTAGTCGTTATCCTAATTTAGTTTGGGATTTATGATAATTGTGGAATCTGATTCGTATATGATTCTTTTAAAGATTTATTTTGCAATTAGAAATTAAGGGTCCAAATGGCTTAAGGACGTGAAATTAAGAAGTTGAATCAATTTAATTTTTAATTACGGACCCATTTGGGAGTTTAATTAAATATTCGATTCAGTTTAGTAGAATTGAGATTCGATTAATTAGGTCTGAATTGGAGTTAATTAGGTTAATTAAATTATGAGGATTGAAAATTGTGATTATTACGAATTAAATTTATTTATGGTGTGTCCAATTTGAATATGTAATTTATTGACGGAAATTTGGAGTCTGATTAGAAATTGAAGGCCTAAATGGTTTGAGAAATCAAAATTGATGATGACAATAAGTTTAATTTAATATTTGGAGCCTTTTGGGAGTTTGATTAAAAAAAAAAAAAATCTGATTCAGATTAATAAATTTAAATATTATTAATTGGGCTCTAAAGGAAGTCAGATTAGACTAATTAAATTAAGTGGGATTTGGGATTAGTCATGATTGATTTAATTATGTGTTAATCAAGATTTATTAAGACTAAGTGTTGCTTAGTTAAATTAATTTTGATCATACAGTAAATTGTAGAATAATCTAGAATTGGGTGTGTTTGTGGGTGTGTGTGTGTTGAGAAAATCTGGATGTGAAAAGAAGGCTGTGTGTGTGTTTGTTCATTGTTTATACGTTGTATTAGATAGAGCCCATTGAATTCATTCTTTGACATTCAGGAAGAGAGCTTGAGCCGTAAAGAGAGAAAGGCCCAGAGAGAGAGAGAGAGAGAGAGAGAGAGAGAGAAGGAAGGAACTCAAGGCTTGAGAATTGAAGGAAGAACAAAGGAGAAGAGGGTTTTGTGGGATACCAAGAGTCAAGCAAAAAAATTGTGGAAAAATCATCATAAGGTAAGAAATTTCATCTTTTTTTTTATATAGTTAAAATAATCTAGACATAAATTGATTCAAGATGGATTTTTAGAGGATTAAAAATGAAGATTTGAAGATTAATTATTTAAATTGGGTAAATTGGGTTTTTACATATTTTGAGTTTAAAGATGATGAAATTTTCTATTTTAGATCATTATGATTTGGGGTTTGATTGTTTGAGGTTTTATACTCTCAATCAGTTTCTATGAGTGTTTTTACATGTAGAAAAATGATCAATTTGATGTTGTTTTGGAGAATTAAGATTTGGGTTAATCTAGGGTTTGAATGTGATGTAAAAAATTGGGATTTTGGTGTTAGGAAATTTTATATGTTGAAATTGACTTGATAAATGGTAGATTGGGTATCTCTATGTTCTATGGAGGAATTTATAAATGATTGAAGTGGTTTTACTTAAGTTGTTGAGTTTATGAAAATGTTGATTTTTTGACTTTTGTAGTTAATTGATGGTGGTATTGTGCATATAAATTGATTGGATATTAAAAAGTTTATTAGCTCAAAAAAAATGTACAAAGGATGGGTGTTGTGGAGATTGGGTAAGAAGTTTGTTTGGGTGACTTGAAGTTGGAGGAGTTCTTTAACTTTGTCATTCCATAGCATGTCTTATTTAGGATAAATTTTGTAGATGTTGTAATTTCATTGAAAGTTTTTCCTTAATTTTAGATCCTATTACCAATTGTAGGAACTGGAGGGAGGCGTCTCTACACCTCTTGGGAATTAATTCGTAGAGTTTTAATCTATGCTTTTGCTAATTTGGAGGTGAGTATACTTCCATGGAAATTCCTTACCTCTATCTTTATTACAAAGTTTGAAATAAATTTTGAATTAAAGGAAATGAATAATACATTTCATCATGATATTGTATAAAAAGAAAATCTAAAAATTTATTGAGGCCAAGGGTTGATTTAATAAAGATATGTTTCATTTGTATAATGAAGCATTAATTTTTTTATGAGAATTTATTTAAGTTGAGTCTTTCAAATTTTATGATGATGAGATTGAATGACAGTGAAATGTTATGTAGGGTATTTTATTTATTGATCATATAACCGAATATAGCCTTTGGGGCCACAAGGGCCAAAATGCTTTGGGGTCCTGGGGACCGAAATGTTTTAAGGACCATAAGGGTCGTTGTATGTATAAGGGTCCCGGGGACCGAAACATTGAAACGAGAATTGAAGTGCTACGATGACATGAGCTATGTTCCTATGGTTATGTTTTGGGTAACGTACCGTCACCACCTAAGTCGCGAGGTAACGCGATCCTAAGGCTATTAGTGGATTGTATGATGGACAGGAATCTTAATGTATTGAAAAGTTATATTTTTGTTTACTTTCATTATCCAAATGTATTTTTTTTTTCTGCCTTATGAGATTCTTGGAAAAATCTTGATAACGTTTTATGAAAATTGTATTTCATCATTTTATTTTTAATTTTGTATAAATTTAAGTCCAATAAGCTCTTATGTTTAGTAATCTTTATTTTGAACCCTATTGGTAGGAGCAAGTTTTATAACTCCATGGTATTGGTATACTCATTGGCTTTAGCTCATTCTTTAAATAATTTTTTTTCAGATTCATAGACTTTGTGTGGCTCGCCTCAACTTGGAAGACTAAATTTTTTTGAAGGATCACAGGTGGGCATCTTGTGGTTGAGGTTTTGCTTAGGGTCATTCTAGGATGTAAGCTTACCCTTTTTTTTTAATGAAGGAGGTTTGATTGCAAATATTGCTTATGAATTTTGGATGTATTGATGGATTCGTGATTAGTATGTATTATATTTTTTGGGGAGGAAATGCTTGGAACTATCTTGAGCATGATAATACTTTTTTTGTCTTTGAATAGATCATCTATATATGTTAGGCAATTGAAAGGTCTTATCCTTTTGGTGATGTGGTGATGTGATGTAAGATTATACAGGAATTGTGTGTAAAGGTGCTAAGCGTTTGAGTGCACCCTCTTGGCAGGGTTTTGCCTTGCCAAGATTGGGTCGTTACACTCTCTTCCCTCTATCAAACACACTTTAGCTTCATTATCCACACCTACCGCGGTTGGTTTCTCTCATCGTCGATCAAATTCGGAATCGACGCCAATCGATGTAGCCAAAGAGTTCGGCGTCTCGCCGTACTTGTTTTTTCCTTCTTCAGCCATGTCATTGTTGTTTTGCCTTCATTTGCCGAAGATCGATGAGACGGGTTACGGGCGAGTACAGAGACCTACTGAACCGATACAATCACCTGGTTGTGTACCGGTTCAGGGTAGAGTTCTCTCGGAGCCGTTTCAAGACCGGTCAAATAAGCATACAAGGGACTCATTGCAGTTTTAAGCGGTATGGTAAGAGCCGAAGGCATAATTGTGAATAGCTTCGTGACATGGAAGAGGGAGCTATAAAAGCTTTGTTTGTGGACGAGCTGGGCAAGCCGCCAATTTATCCGGTCGGACCGCTTATCCGAACCGGTCTGAGTGATGGGTTCGGAACGGCCAGAGTGTTTGCAATGGTTGGATGATCAACCAGTGGGCAGTAGTATTTGTTGTCATTCGGAAGTGGTGGGACTCTCTCTCATGACCAGCTCACTGATTAGCATTGGGTTTGGAATTGAGTGGCAGATTTTTATGGGTTGTGAGAACCCAGTGACAATGCTAGTGCTGCATTTTTCAATGCACATAACCAAAATGACCTTTTTTAGCTTCTTGCCAGAAGGGTTCTTGGAGAGGACACAAGGCCGAGGCCTAGTGGTCCGTCGTGGGCACCGCAAACGGAGGTGTTAAGCCACCGTGCCACAAGATGGATTTTTGACCCACTGCGGATGGAACTCGACTCTGGAGAGCACTGTCCACGGTGGTCTCTTCGCTTGGCCACTCTTCGCAGAGCAAAAGATGAACGCGGTGATGCTAACAGAGGGTTTGAAGGTAGCATTGAGACCAAAAAGTCATGAATCAGGGTTGGTGGGACCGGGAAAGAGATTGCAGAAGTTGTGAAAAGTCTTATGGAAGGAGAAGATGGGAAGGAAGTTCGCCGGAGAATGAGGGGACTCAAGGATGCTGCTGCGAAGGTCTTGAGTGATGAAGGATCTTCTGGCCAAATCACTATCTGATTGGGCTTTCAAGTTGAAAAATCAATTGAACTTTGATTTCAAATCAATTTATTTTATTTATTTATACATTTATTTTTTAAAGTTCGGCTCATTTTATTTTGTTCTATTCGTTTTTCTTATTGTCTTAATTTTTAGCTTTTTTAATTCTGTTGGCAATCCCATATGATTTGTATTAATATAGTTTGGTGTTGGGAAAAGTTACCATGTTGAGTTGGGTCACCTTAGAAGGAATTAGGAGTTTCTTTTCTCCCGTCTGGATTTGGAAGTTTATATTTGTTTAATTATGAGTTTCGTTTTAATAATTTAAATTATTTATTTTGGTTAAATGTTTTGATATAGAGGTAATAAATGATTAAGTTTATTTTTTTGATACTAATTTAGTTGGCTAACCACATTATTATTTTTACTTTTCTGTACATCTTTTATAAAGTCAAAAAAATTAACTCAATAACCAACTCATATTTGCAGTGATCTGTTATGCAAAATCAATTTTAGCCGCACACTAATTTTTAAGGAACAATAACTTGAAAGTGTATCAGACAAATATATATATACAAATTAATGAAAAAAAATTATAATATTAATTATTAATATTTATAATATTTTTTACTTTTAATAAATATGTTTATCTGACATTGTGTCAGAGCAATTCTCTCACTTTTCAACAATGCGTCCAGATCCTCTAGAGTGATCCTGTGAAGTGATCCTCTAGAGTGATCCTTATGGTGCAAAACTTGTCCCATTAATGGAACCAACGCTGAGATGATCCCTCGCCAAAACGATGTTGTTTTGGTGAGCCAGACCAAAAAAAAAAAAAAAAAAAACTATTCCAGAGTTGCAGATCGAGTCGAGAGGGAGAAGAAAGAAGAAGAAAGGATTTGAGAAGAGGAGGAGGAAGAAGAAAATGTAAGAAAACTGGAGAAGAAAATGATTTGAGAGAAATTGGAAGAAATGGATTTTGAGGAAAGACGAAAAGTTTTTTCCTGTGTTGAGTTAATGGGTTTGGTCGCTCAAGTTCATCGCCATGGATGAACTTCCCATTTTTTTTTCATTCATCTCTTCAAACCCATTTTCTCTGCAAATCCAACCATTAAATGGATTTGAGGAAGAAGAAAAGTTTTTTTTGCTGTGTTGGTTTAATGGGTTTGGGTCTCTCAAGAAGTTCATCGCCATGGATGAACTTTCATTTTCTCTTCACCTCTCAAAGCATTTATTTTCTCTGCAAATCCACCCATTTTCTCTCAAACTCGAGTTTCCTTCTTCCTCAAATTCGTTTTCTTTCGGTTTCTCTCAAATCTATTTTCTTCCGGTTTCTCTAAATCCATTTTCTTCTTCTTCCTCCTTCCTCTCGATCTGCACTCAACATTTTTTTTTTTGGGTCTGGCTCGACATCGTTTTGGTGAGGGCTCATCTCAGCCGTGGTTCCATTAATGGGACACGTGTAGCACCATAAGGGATCACTCTAGTAGGATCACTTCACAAGGATCACTCTAGAGGATCCGGACGCCTTTTCAATGGCTTAAATGTAAAAATAAAAAAGAGGAAATTACAAAATAAATAAATAAATAAATAAATACAAAAGTTTAAGCCACATAACAAATTAAAACTCCAAGTTTTTCATTGTTTGAATGTTAAACCCAATCCTTCAATTCGATGTCAATCCTAACTCTCATTTATTTCTGTTAATTTATTTAACTGAATACTTTTTTACAATACATATGACATTTCCGCATACTCTTTTTAATAATCCTTTTGAACTTTTCTAACACTATATCATGACAATCATTAATCATCTATTTTTTAAGCATCATAACACGGATTTCTACGATCCAACTAAGTTGATACTGTAAAAGAAATACAATTATATATTTAGGAGTTGTTTAGAATGACCTAATAAATGTATTTTTTATTTTTTTATAAAAAGATGTGTAAAAAACTAGAGAGGTGATATGATTAAAAAAAATATAAAAAAAAAATTATTTTTAAGTTGCCAAACTTGATTCTAATACTTTAACTCAAGATTGACGAGAACAAATCATTAATCATCTATATCATGACATCGAGAACCAATTATTCATCAAAGACTTGACTTGCGTGATCTTGAGCACATGGGTAGACCATAGTTCTAACATATAAGGACCGGTAACGATACGTAACCGGCCGATTCGTACCGGAAAATTAAAGTGGCGATACGGATATGGACGGTATAACCGGTGAGACTGAAAATCGTAGCTGTAGCGTCTGATTCCCGGTACGTATCCGCCTGAATCCGATACATGCAAGCGATACAGTTCCGATACGGATTTGCCATGGCCGTACAGATGAAATTAGAGCAGAGAACCTTCAGCAAAAGCAAAAATAATCGTCGGTTTACATATAAATTGGGGCAGAGAGAAAACCTCCTGAAATTTGTGATGTTTTATGCTCTGTTTTGCAAAGTTCATTCTTTGGGCTGTTGTGCTCGTGTTTTGTTGTTGGGCAAGCACACCAATATGCAACTTGCAAAGCTTCTTTGTTTTTCCTTATACTCTGTTACTATTGGAGAGAGAGAGATGCATGTCGAGAGAGAAAGAGGAGGTGCCCAGAGTCCCCCGTTGGTTTTGGTGTGTCTTTACATTTTTTCCAACCTAAAACCTCTCCCGAGAGAGAGAGAGAGATGAATGGGTGTATCTAGCGAGAGAAAAGTTGGTGGTGTGTGTGTAGATGTTGTCTGTGTGCTGTGTGTGTCATGTGCATGTGTGTGCTGGGTGTGTGTTGGGTATGTGTAGTAAAGTAACACATAGCAAAAGGGCTGAACTTGCAAGCTTCTATACTTTGTACTATTTTTGTTTCATATATCAATATTATTATTATTATTTATTTCGTTATGTTTTTTATTTCGTAATTTCTTTTTTAGGCCACTGTCTTTTCTGCATCTTTAAGCCACTGTTTTTGACCTTTTTAAGCCACTGATTTTCCTGTTGTTTATATCTCATGCCACTGTTTATATTAATATATATATATATATATATATTCTCAGTTGAGCAGAGAAAAAAAACAAGAAAAATAAATATTGAAACAAAATCTTCATCTGTCAAAAAGCTTAGTATGTTGAAAATGAGACTAAAATAAATACATTTCATTTAGTTGAAAATAGTTAAAGTGTTCTTACCTATCAAAATTTTGATTAAAATGTGACAAATTAAGACTAAAAGAGTCAAAAATGCATACAAATTGAGTTTTGGAGGGATTGTTTATGATTTTAAAATTTCACAGCGCGACACCCGATTCCGATACGTACGCGTCGATACTTACGATACCGATACTTCCGCGACAATACGGTTACGTTACCGATACAGGCGATTAAAATATGGGATAGACTCCCACCTCTCTCATCTCCCTTTCCCCTTCTCCATCCATCATGGGCTTCGCTCCCACTTCAACTTTTGGAACCTAAAAGAATTTAAATCTGTTGCAGTAGATAGCTTTTAGAGCTTATCAACTTTGTGCTGGTTGATTGCCTGTTGGGGAATTAATTGTATGTTATTTTGCTGGGGGATTCAGATGTCAACAAGGGTTTTACATGGATTTTTCAAGTCGTCGTTTGCTAAAAATTTTTTAGTCTTGACTTTTTGAGTATTAACTTGAAATTAAAAAAATTATTTGGTAATATTATTTTATAAAATTTTATGAAAAAAAAATACTTATAATTTAAATGTGATATTCCGTCTTTTTAATTTATTTATTTTATTTTGTTATTTTAGAACTTTTTTTTTTTTTAGTCCCAAGATAGCCAAACAAAAAGTATATATGAATGTACATAAGCATATTGTGGGTCGACTTTTTTCGCACCTCTTTCGGAGAGCTCGAATTGGTCATACAGTTCGGACTCCTGTTACGGTTCGAATCTAGTTTCACAAGTGCAATGTGAAACTGATAAACACTAAAGAGTCCGGCAAATTATTTTTGAAAAATCGATTTTAAATCAAATAATGCCAAACTGGACCTGTTTTGCTAGATTACAGAGTCGCTACCCAATATTTTTTTTTGGAAAATTTAGGAAACTCTGACTCGTTCCAAAGGCCACGTGTCTGTCATCACCAAAGTTTGTCTCCACTCGAGACTTGGGTACGAGAGGGGAAGGTCCTAAATGAGTACTCCCGCTCGTCCGATCAAAGATCGGCCTCTACTATCATGATATGTTGTTTATAAACCTCATGTGTTCTTTATCCGGTTTAGCTACTTTACTATGTGACGCACACACAATCAAATATAGACTAAGTCGCAAGACTTGAAACAAATAAACTCATGTTTGTTTTTGAAATAGTTTGAATTTGCACCCTCAAGTGGGATAAAACGCAGATTTGCCACTTAGGTGGCAAT
>NW_021024818.1:1789632-1801947 GCF_004153795.1 Camellia sinensis | reverse complement strand
TATTAATATTTATGAGGATCCTCGGTGACGTGGAAGTATGTTTGTGGCGGGTTGTCACTTTCATGTATTGGCAATTTGCTTTCCTCTCTCTACCTGTTTCCGTTTGCATGTAGTTCTCCTTTCTTCTATAAATAGAAACCAACCAATTCTTATCCCATACAATACAATACCAAAAAAAAAAAAGAAAAAAGAAAAAAAAAAAACCACACAACCACAACAGACAAACTCAAATTTCTCAACACTTGTATATCATGGATCGAACACCCCATGTAGCTCTTCTACCAGGTCCAGGTATGGGCCATCTCATCCCTTCCATTGAGTTCGCCAAGCAACTCGTCCACCACCACCACTTCTCCGCCACCATCCTCATCCCCTCCGCCGCACCACCCACTGCAGCCCAAAAAACAGTCCTCCAAACACTCCCCAAAACCATCCACCACATCTTCCTCCCACCTGTTCAACTACCCAATGACCCCCTTGGTGCTGCTTTCCAAATCTTCCTCACTGTCACTCTCTCTCTGTGACAACCCCGCCACGTATAATATTTTATATTAGGCAATTGAAAGGTCTTATGCACTTTTGGTGATGTGGTGATGTGATGTAAGAATTATACAGGAATTGTGGTGTAAAGGTGCTATAGCGTTTGAGGTGCACCCTCTTGGCAGGGTTTTGCCTTGCCAAGATTGGGTCGTTACACTCTCTTCCCTCTATCAAACACACTTTAGCTTCATTATCCACAACTACCCGGTTGGTTTCTCTCATCGTCGATCAATTCGGAATCGACGCCATCGATGTAGCCAAAGAGTTCGGCGTCTCGCCGTACTTGTTTTTCCCTTCTTCAGCCATGTCATTGTTGTTTTGCCTTCATTTGCCGAAGATCGATGAGACGGTTACGGGCGAGTACAGAGACCTACCTGAACCGATACAATTCCCTGGTTGTGTACCGGTTCACGGTAGAGATCTCTCGGAGCCGTTTCAAGACCGGTCAAATAAAGCATACAAGGGACTCATTGACAGTTTTAAGCGGTATGGTAGAGCCGAAGGCATAATTGTGAATAGCTTCGTGGACATGGAAGAGGGAGCTATAAAAGCTTTGTTTGTGGACGAGCTGGGCAAGCCGCCAATTTATCCGGTCGGACCGCTTATCCGAACCGGTTTGAGTGATGGGTCGGAATGGCCAGAGTGTTTGCAATGGTTGGATGATCAACCAAGTGGGTCAGTAGTATTTGTGTCATTCGGAAGTGGTGGGACTCTCTCTCATGACCAGCTCACTGAGTTAGCATTGGGTTTGGAATTGAGTGGCCAAAGATTTTTATGGGTTGTGAGAAACCCTAGTGACAATGCTAGTGCTGCATTTTTCAATGCACATAACCAAAATGACCCTTTTAGCTTCTTGCCAGAAGGGTTCTTGGAGAGGACACAAGGCCGAGGCCTAGTGGTGCCGTCGTGGGCACCGCAAACGGAGGTGTTAAGCCACCGTGCCACAGGTGGATTTTTGACCCATTGCGGATGGAACTCGACTCTGGAGAGCACTGTCCACGGTGTGCCTCTAATCGCTTGGCCACTCTTTGCAGAGCAAAAGATGAACGCGGTGATGCTAACAGAGGGTTTGAAGGTAGCATTGAGACCAAAAAGTCATGAATCAGGGTTGGTGGGACGGGAAGAGATTGCAGAAGTTGTGAAAAGTCTTATGGAAGGAGAAGATGGGAAGGAAGTTCGCCGGAGAATGAGGGGACTCAAGGATGCTGCTGCGAAGGTCTTGAGTGATGAAGGATCTTCTGCCAAATCACTATCTGATTTGGCTTTCAAGTTGAAAAATCAATTGAACATTTGATTTCAAATCAATTATTTTATTTATTTATACATTTATTTTTTAAAGTTCGGCTCATTTTATTTTGTTCTATTCTGTTTTTCTTATTTGTCTTAATTTTTAGCTTTTTAATCTGTTGGCAATCCCATATGATTTGTATTAATATAGTTGGTGTTGGAAAAGTTACCATGTTGAGTGGGTCACCTTAGAAGGAATTAGGAGTTTCTTTTCTCCCGTCTGGATTGGAAGTTTTATATTGTTAATTATGAGTTTCGTTTTAATAATTTAAATTATTTATTTTGTTTAATGTTTTGATATAGAGGTAATAAATGATTAAGTTTATTTTTTTGATACTAATTTAGTTGGCTAACCACATTATTATTTTTACTTTTCTGTACATCTTTTATAAAGTCAAAAAATTAACTCAAATAACCAACTCATATTTGCAGTGATCTGTATGCAAAATCAATTTTAGCCGCACACTAATTTTTAAGGAACAATAACTTGAAAGTGTATCAGACAAATATATATATACAAATTAATGAAAAAAAAATTATAATATTAATTATTAATATTTATAATATTTTTTACTTTTTAATAAATATGTTTATCTGACATTGTGTCAGAGCAATTCTCTCACTTTTCAATGCGTCCAGATCCTCTAGAGTGATCCTGTGAAGTGATCCTCTAGAGTGATCCCTTATGGTGCAAAACTTGTCCCATTAATGGAACCAACGGCTGAGATGATCCCTCGCCAAAACGATGTTGTTTTGGTGAGCCAGACCAAAAAAAAAAAAAAAAAAAATTTCCAGAGTTGCAGATCGAGTCGAGAGGGAGAAGAAAGAAGAAGAAAATGGATTTGAGAAGAGGAGGAGGAAGAAGAAAATGTAAGAAAACTGGAAGAAGAAAATGGATTTGAGAGAAATTGGAAGAAAATGGATTTGAGGAAGACGAAAAGTTTTTTTCCTGTGTTGAGTTAATGGGTTTGGTCGCTCAAGTTCATCGCCATGGATGAACTTCCATTTTTTTCTTCATCTCTCAAACCCATTTTCTCTGCAAATCCAACCATTAAATGGATTTGAGGAAGAAGAAAAGTTTTTTTTGCTGTGTTGGGTTAATGGGTTTGGTCTCTCAAGAAGTTCATCGCCATGGATGAACTTCCATTTTCTTCTTCATCTCTCAAACCCATTTTCTCTGCAAATCCAACCATTAAATGGATTTGAGGAAGAAGAAAATGAAAGAAGAAAAGTTTTTTTGTTGTGTTGGGTTAATGGGTTTGATCTCTCAAGAAGTTCATCGCCATGGATGAACTTTCATTTTCTTCTTCACCTCTCAAACCCATTTTCTCTGCAAATCCACCCATTTTCTCTCAAATAAGTCTAAGGAACACAAAGTTTGAATCATCCCCAACAATCTATACACAGTAAGAAGCCTAGATAACACAATTTTCCCTAAATTCTAAATTATAATCTAAATTGTAATTCACATCCAATTAACTATATCACTAAAAAAAACCTAGAAACTAAGACTCAAAATTTACGCAAAATTTGGGTTTTAGTTGCACAGTCGGCGATGAGATGACCTCAGATGATAATGATAATGGGGGGAAAGAAACCAGCGGCCTAACCACTCTTTGTGAGGGAAGAGCTGCCGATCAAGCTTTCGTAGGTGATGGATCAAAGGTGACGGTGGCCCAAGGGCTAAAAGTGTATGGGTACTTACAAAAAGCTTCTATACTCATTTTTTCCCAAAAGAAACACATAATAAAAGCTTCTATAGTCAATTTTTAGTTTAAGGTCAAAGGATTGACAACAACATTGGCAAAATGGCAAACAACGTGGTGAGAGAATTTTTGGCTTCGAGATGCCATCCAAGACAAGAAGCACACGTCAACAAGTCATAAATCAAAACCTAATTAAATTACATTTTGCACTTTCGCCGTTTATATTTATCTCATTTTGTTTTTTGATTTTTTTAATTATTTCAATCAACCTCCAGACTTTGAGTCAATCAGCAATTTGGACCATTTGCATAACGTCATTTTAAAAACTAACGTAATGGGCTATATTTGGCTTCTCAACCATAGTTCTAAATATCGGGCGGTACGATACGTACCGGCCGATTCGTACCGGAAAATTGGAGTGGCGATACGGATATGGACCAGTATACTAGTGAGACTGAAAATCGCAGCTATAGCATCCGATTCCCGGTACGTATCGGCCTGAATCCGATACATGCAGCGATACAGTTCCGATACGGATTTGCCATGGCCGGTACGGATGAAATTAGAGCAGAGAACCTTCAGCAAAAGCAAAAATAATCGTCGGTTACATACGAAATTGGGGCAGAGCAGAAAACCTCCTGAAATTTGTGATGTTTGATGCTCTGTTTTGCAAGTTGATTCTTTGGGCTGTTGTGCTCTGTTTTGTTGTTGGGCAAGCACACCAATATGCAACTTGCAAGCTTCTTTGTTTTCCTTATACTCTGTTACTATTGGAGAGAGAGATGCATGCCGAGAGAGAAAGAGGAGGTGCCCAGAGTCCCCCGTTGGTTTGGTGTGTCTTTACATTTTTTCCAACCTAAAACCTCTCCCGAGAGAGAGAGAGAGATGAATGGGTGTATCTAGCGAGAGAAAAGTTGGTGGTGTGTGTGTAGATGTTGTCTGTGTGCTGTGTGTGTCATGTGCATGTGTGTGTTGGGTGTGTGTGTTGGGTATGTGTAGTAAAGTAACATAGCAAAAGGCTGAACTTGCAAGCTTCTATACTCTGTTACTATTTTTGTTTCATATATCAATATTATTATTATTATTATTTTCGTTATGTTTTTCTATTTCGTAATTTCTTTTTTAGGCCACTGTTCTTCTGCATCTTTTAAGCCACTATTTCTACACCTTTTTAAGCCACTGATTTTCTGTTGTTTATACATCTATGCCACTGTTTATATTAATATATATATATATATATATATTCTCAGTTGAGCAAGAGAAAAAAAAACAAGAAAAATAAATATTGAAATCAAAATCTTCATCTGTCAAAAGCTTAGTATGTTGAAAATGAGACTAAAATAAATACATTTCATTTAGTTGAAAATAGTTAAAAGTGTTCTTACCTATCAAAATTTTGATTAAAATGTGACAAATTAAGACTAAAAGAGTCAAAAAATGCATAAAATTGAGTTTTGGAGGGATTGTTAATGATTTTTAAAATTTCACAGCCGCGACACCCGATTCCCGATACGTACCGGTCGATACTACCGATACCGATACTCCGCGATCAATACCGTTACGTTACCCGATACTGCGATTTAAAACTATGGGATAGACTCACCACCTCTCTCATCTCCCTTTCCCCTTCTCCATCCATCATGGGCTTCGCCTCCCACTTCAACTTTTGGAACCTAAAAGAATTTAAATCTGTTGCAGTAGATAGCTTTTAGAGCTTATCAACTTGTGCTGGTTGATTGCCTTTGGGAATTAATTGTATGTTATTTTGCTGGGGGATTCAGATGTCAACAAGGGTTTTAATGGATTTTTCAAGTCGTCGTTTGCTAAAAAATTTTTTAGTCTTGACTTTTTGAGTATTAACTTGAATTAAAAAAATTATTTGGTAATTATTTTTATAAAATTTTTATGAAAAAAAAATACTTATAATTTAAATGTGATATTCCGTCTTTTTAATTTATTTATTTTATTTTGTTATTTTAGACTTTTTTTTTTTAGTCCCAAGATAGCCAAACAAAAAGTATATATGGAATGTACATAAGCATATTGTGGGCTCGACTTTTTCGCACCTCCTTTCGGAGAGCTCGAATTGGTCATACAGTTCGGACTCCTGTTACGGTTCTGAATCTAGTTTCACAAGTGCAATGTGAAACTGATAAACACTAAAGAGTCCGGCAAATTATTTTTGAAAAATCGATTTTAAATCAAATAATGCCAAAACTGGACTGCTTTGCTAGATTACAGAGTCGCTACCCAAATATTTTTTTTTGGAAAATTTAGGAAACTCTGACTCGTTCCAAAGGCCACGTGTCTGTCATCACCAAAGTTGTCTCCACTCGAGAACTTGGGTACGAGAGGGGAAGGTCCTGAAATGAGTACTCCCGCTCGTCCGATCAAAGATCGGCCTCTACTATCATGATATGTTGTTTTATAAACCTCATGTGTTCTTATCCGGTTATTAGCTAACTTTACTATGTGACGCACACACAATCAAATATAGACTAAGTCGCAAGACTTGAAACAAATAAACTCATGTTTGTTTTTGAAAATAGTTTGAATTTGCCACCCTCAAGTGGGATAAAACGCAGATTTGCCACCTTAGGTGGGCTTAAAACATGATTTGCCACTTCGCAAAGTGGGCTTAAAACTCACAATCGTTGAATTGTTCCAATTCAAACAACAAAGCCTTCATCCACAGGCATTCATGCAGTTAATCATTTAAGCAAAGAACCTCATGGAAAATATGCGAAAGATAGTAATATGGCAATCACACTCATGCAGGCATGCTAAAGCATAAAAACTTACCAAGTACTCCAAGCCAAAACAAAAACTGGTTAGAAAAATGCAAGATCCTAACTATGTTAAGATGCCTAATGCAACACATGAAATAATGCAATTAATAGGCTTGGCTACTAACATGACATATGATACAATTTGATAACATGTTTTGAAACACGTATTCAAATAAGTATTGAATTTGCAATGCAGTTTGTATGATGCACCGAGCCTCAGTGCATGCAAGACAAATGAATGATGCAAACATACAAGCATAAGGTATGCTAATCAAAATATGACCCTAAGCTAACCATCGAAATCGGTTAAATAAAAGGGAGAAAGACGTGGGGTTAGAAGACATGCACACACGCACGCACAGTTATTATAACATTGTGCCCTCGCAAAGGAGGGTCCGAATAAATATGCTTACTAGTTATGCTAATTAAGCTAATTATTACAACACAAAACTAATTAACTATTCTAATTAACTAATTATTACAAACCAAAATTGAATAACTAGCTATGCTAAGCTAATTAAAGCAATTAAACTAATTAACTATCTAAGCTAATTAAATAATTACAACACTTGAATGAATGAATGAATTAGCTACTACTAATTAATTTCAACAAAGCAAGTAAATAGCCTCAAGGGCGAAGGAGGCATGCATGCTCGGTTGGCTTCCTCTTGAAAATCTACTGCCTTGCCATTGGATGCCTCTATTTGCACTCGTTTGATCTTTGAAAATTGTGGTAACTTCCAGAATACTTCTGCCCCAACTCAGGAGCACACTGGTGCAAAATTCATTTCTGGCCAGTCGGCCACTGCTTTCCTAAACTTCTCTTTTTTGCTGCAATAGAGAGAAAATAGAGGTAAAGTAGTGTATTCTCAAGGAGTGTATGTACTGCTACCCTCCTTATCATTACACAAGCTCAAAGAAGTGCAACTCTTTGTTCTTAAACCATCAACCAAGCATTTTTAATACACGGTGGCCAAATAACCAAACTTGTACAAGTTTAATGAGTGCTCAAACAAGACCAAAACAACCACCACCCTATCGTGCATGATCAAGGGTGACGGTGACCAAGGAAAATGGGATGTTTCATCACTTTAACGTGCCATTTTCCTTGTGTTTGGATTAACGTCCGATCCTAACACATGCAATGCAACACAACATGCTTAACTTGCCTCTTTTACTTGTCCAATTTTATTTACTCATTTTACATTATCGATTAGTCCTTTAACCGATTAAGTCCAAAGTGAGAGTCCTCTAATTGAAAGTAGGCTTAAACCACAAGTGCCTTGAGCATGAAAGAGTCCTCATGCCGTTGGTTAGTAGAAACCCTCAAGAGAGGATTAAAACCATTAAGCACAAGTGTCTCAATTTCACACTCAAGCCAACAAAGGGTTCAAAGTCATTTTCAAAATAAATGAAAGAGTGAAGAAGAAAGGGAGATGGTAGAGATTTCAATGCTGAAATGGGATGCAAAATGACACTAAAACATGCAAGCAACTCATGCAAGTCATGTCTAAAAGCCTAAAACATTAAGCTAGTGAAGGAGATTGCACTACAACCACACAATACAAGCCTCAAAGGGCCAAACCAGCTCAGAACAGGGCTAAGACCAGTCAAAAAAGTAGCAAAAACATGCTGAGATTAAGTTACAAAATGCTAGAAAAACATGCTCACATGTTAAGCTATCTAGGCTCATAAATAAGAATCAAGAGCAACTCCCAAAAGCAATGAAAGAGTGAAACAAATGAGCATGTGACAGATCTATATATGCTGAAATTACATGTAAAAAGACATTACAACATGTAATCAACTCAAGCAAATCATGCTTAAAGCTTTAAAACAATGAGCTAGTGAAGACCATTACATTATAGCCATGCAATACAAAGCTCAAAAGGTACAAACACTTCAAAGTAGTCCTAAGACAGCCTAAAAGGAGTCCCAAAACATGCTTGAAGTGAGCTAAAGACAGCTAGAATAAAAGGCCAAAACATAGCACAAGCTAAACTATTAAGCACAATTGCACTACAAGCATACAAAGCAAGCCACAAGTGTTCTAACCAACCCAAACAGAGCTGAAACATGCCAAAATAGAGCCTAAAACATGCTTGAATTAAGCTAAGTTGAGCTACAAAAACATGCTACCATGTGAAGCTAACTAGGCATGAAAGCTAGACACAAGGAGGGGAGGCTAACCCCTCTAATTTTGGACTTCAAAAGTTGATTTTTACCACTGAAATAACTCTGATTTTTAGTGGTTAAAAGGGCCAAAAATTTTGATTTAAAGGTGATAAAGATGGCACAAAAAAGCTTAACAAGCCAAAGAGCCAAAAGGGGGGACAACCCCCTAACTCACAAAGGCACAAACAACCATTTTTAGGACTGAAAAACAGAGGTTTTTGTAGTTGAAAACCAGGCCAAAATAGTACAAAAAGATGGTGAAACAAGTTATGAAAAACAAGTTTAAAAGGTGAGTCTTATACCACTTGAAGCACAACACAATTTAGGCACAAATGAGGCACCACATCAAGCTAAAATCACATTCTAAAGCTCAAATAAGATCCCAAGGAATCTTAGCCCAAAGATAAGAAACTTTGATCAAGGATGTCTAGGCAAAGGAGAAGTGTATCTTGTATGCACAAAAGGGCAAGAGAGAGAAATCTAGAGAGAGAGAATTATAGAGAGAGAGTGAGAGTGATTTTAGAGAGAGAAGGTCCCAAACTTTCCAACCATGCAATATGAGAGATATGGCCTCTATATATAGAAAAAAGAGAGCCTCAGGTCGAAAATATCTAAATATAGGACAGCAGGCATAGTGTAGAACAGCTGAAGGAGAAATATCTGCAAAATCTGAGCTTTCTAGACACTTGTGGCCGACCGGCCACCACTGGTGGCCGACTAGCCATCACTGGTGGCCGACAAGGGTCACTCCTAGCCGACCTATGGCCGGAAAACTCCATTTGTGGCCGACACACTCCACCAGTGGCCGACAGCAAAAACTGGTTCCTGTCCCCGACTTCAAACAGGCATATCTCCTTCATCTGGACTCCTTTGCAGGTCATTCTTAAGCCTAAAATGAAGACCCAGAAGTCTTCTTTCCAATGGTGGCATCTTCACATCAAAATTCCAAGTGTGAAAAAAGATATGCCTCTTTTAGTGAAGACTACTCAGTTTCGGTCCTAACCGGATCGATGCCCAACTTCAACCAACCATATCTCCTTCATCCGGACTCAGCTTTAGGAGATTCTTGAGTGAAAAACGAAGCCCCGGAAGTCCACTTTCCAACGGTGGTGGCCTCATAGATGAAATCCAAGTATATAAAAGGATAGACCTGATTTAGCAAGGGCTGCTCGGCTCTCTCTTAACAATTCATGCCCAACTTCTTCTCCAACTTGGTTTCTTCCTTCCTCTCTAATTTTCTTCAACTCCAAACCTCTTAACAAGATGTTTTAAAGATTTTTTCAAAAAGTTCCCCTCTCTTTCATTTATTTCCACCTTGTCCTTGCTCAGTTTACCGAAAAGTGAAAAATTTAACAAAATGCGAGACTCGGAATGTAACGCCCTCAAAATAATAACATTAAACCCATCAGATAAGACACGCATCTTCATATAAACCAACCTCATTCCTTTCATTCATTAGAATTCCAAGACATAAGTATTACATGTTAACATCATAACAAAATGCCCTACGGGCTTACAGCTTTCCAAGTTAACACTTGGTTACAACAAAGAGTTCTAACTCGTTACATATTAAGCCCTTGGCTTGAAATTACATATAATACATCAAAAGTAAAACGACAAAACTATGCTCGCCACTAGCCTCCCAGCTATGTCCTTGGAGGTGGCATGCTTCCTGTACCTGAAAATGATATTCCCATATAGGGTGAGCCACAGCCCAGTAGAAATACACTAAACCAACCATGGACAATGACAAAAACATTAGCAATTGATAGTTGGTCAACACTGATACAAGCACATAAATCATATATTTATGTCAAACGACTAACAAGTCCCAATTACTTTTCATTTCCCCTTTTTCAACAGATAAGCAGGCTAGCTCTATCATCATTCCCACAGATATGTATAAAAACTATATCTCACATTCAGATAAGCATAAAAGCTATATCCACAATCTCAACAGATATGTATATCAACAATATCCACAGATAAGCATACAAGCTGTATCCACACTCTACAACAGATATGTATATCAACAATATCCACAGATAAGCATACAAGCTGTACCCACACTCTACAACAGATATGTATATCAACAATATCCACAGATAAGCATACAAGCTGTACCCACACTCTACAACAGATATGTATATCAACAATATCCACAGATAAGCATACAAGCTGTACCCACTGTCCACACTGATAACAAGTCAAGGGCTGCCCCCTGCCCAAACTCTGACTCTGCGGTCTAGCTGAAGAAGAAGCAGCTTTCTGACCCCCACCCTTCTGCGGGCAAACTGAAACCTTGTGACCCAGCTGGCCACACTTGTAACAAGTGAATTCCCCCTGACTGCCTCTCCCCGAGCCTACACTCGGCACTGGAAAGGTCGATCTAGAGACTGCACCCTGAGACTGCTGAGGGTTATAACCCTTCTGTCTCCTGCCATCACTCTGACTATCCTGGCTCCTCTTGGAGCCCCTCTGTTCTTCCTCCTCCTCCTGCATCATAATCTCCATATGAGCAGCAGCATCAACTAGGTGTTTATACTCTCGAATGTAAGACCCACCAACTCTCAACTTGAGGCCCCGCCTCAACTTCCGCTCAAACTCATAGCAACGGCGTTCTTCAGACGCCACCAATTCCGGTGCAAACCTGGACAGACTTGTAAAAGTAGCCTCAAACTCGGCCACTGACAAGCCCTGCTGTTTGAGCTGGCTAAACTGATCCCTCAGCTTCTCCCTAGCTGCTGCAGACAAAAACCTCTCCTGAAAAGCATTCAGAAACGCCTCCCAAGTACCGCCCACACGAGCCTTCTCGTACTTCCACCATTGACCCGCATCTCCCTTCAGCTGGAAGGATGCCAAGGTCACTTTTAGTGCTCCATCCTCAATGCCAAGCATCTCGAACGTCTTACTCATTTGTTCTAACCACTCATCAGTCTTCAGTGGCTCCTTCGGATCCCCGACAAACTCGTCCGGATTAGACCGGAAAAACTCCCTCTTCAAGAAAGAAGGCCCTGCCTCAGCTGCCTGATTCCCTGCTCTGAGAATACCCAAAGCTCCTGCTATCTCTCGGGCCAAGGCACTCATAGCCTGCTGACCCGCTGGCTCGGCCACATTGGCCTGGCCAACTCCCTCCTGCACTGCCGGAACCTCCTCCGGTAAAGGCATCTCCTGCCTATCACGCCTGCCATGCCTACCGCGTCCTCGTCCTGACATCCTAACAAAGGCAACACAGAACGTTAGCACATTCATAAATGTGCCGAAACTAAACACTCACGTCCGAATACATGGACAACTGTAATTCATTCCACATAAGCACATAAACACATAAGCACTTACGAATTTCATTTCCGGATAATAATAGTCCCGAGACGTTACTAGAGTTCTGGTTAGAAACAGCATTGATCAAGTGCTTTTCCAACAAGACTCCCAGAAACTCAAGGATCCAATCAACATCCTAGAAATTAAATCCCATACCCACATAGTCACATAAGCATGTTATCAAATAAGCACATAGCATATGGTACTACTTCTAAGTCTCTATCAAGCGAGACAAACCCATTGTGATACTAATCACTTCCCACGTACCCAAAGTATTCGAACCCGGTACGCTCTGATACCAAGTTGTAACGCCCTCAAAATAATAACATTAAACCCATCAAATAAGACATGTATTTACATATAAACAAACCACATCCTTCTATTCATTAGAGTTCCATTACATAAGTATTACATGTTAACATCATAACAAAACTCCCTACGGGCTTACAGCTTTCCAAGTTAACACTTGGTTACAACAAAGGATGAACTCCGAAAGT
>NW_021024818.1:1762372-1784692 GCF_004153795.1 Camellia sinensis | reverse complement strand
GCCCGGTCGGCCATCACTGGTGGCTGACAGCCACCACTGGTGGCCGACAAGAGTCACCTTTGGCCGACACATGACCGTCAAAGCCCATTCATGGCCGATACATGGCCGTCAAGCCTCACTAGTGGCCGGAAAGCAAAACTAGTTTCTGGCCTTGACTTCAAGCAGGTATATCTCCTTCATCCGGACTCCTTTACAGGTCATGAGTCTAAATTGAAGTCCCGGAAGTCTTCTTTCCAATGGTGGCAACCTCACATCAAAATTCCAAGTGCGAAAAAGATATCCTTATTTTAGTGAAGACTGTTTAGTTTCGGTCCTAACCGGATTGAAGCCCAACTTCAACCAGCCATATCTCCTTCATCCGGACTCAGCTTTAGGAGATTCTTGAGTGAAAAACGAAGCCCCAGAAGTCCGCTTTCCAACGGTGGGGGCCTCATAGATGAAATCCAAGTATATAAAAGGATAGACCTGATGTAGCAAGGGCTGCTCGACTCTCTCTTAACAATTCATGCCCAACTTCTTCTCCAACTTGGTTTCTTCCTTCCTCTCCAATTTTCTTCAACTCCAAACCTCTTAATAAGATGTTTTAAAGATTTTTTCAAAAATTTCCCCTCTCTTTCATTTATTTACACCTTGTCCTTGCTCAGTTTACCGAAAAGTGAAAAATTTAACAAAATGCGAGACTCGAAACATCATAGAAACGTTTTCAAAAATATTTTGAAAGAGAGAGTTTTAAGGTTTAAAAAACATTTTGGACAAAATAGTTTTGGTCCAAAAAATGGGGTATAAGGTTGGGATTTAATTCTCTCCTTGCTGAAGAAATCGAACCTTTGCACAACATAACCTGCACCATCGAATAATCAATCAGTAACGCCCAAGTCTTAAGGGCGGCCAAAAATGGGTTGTCTACACACACACACACACACACACACACACACACACACACATACATGTATATATATAATTTAGAATAATTTCATTCTATAAACTTACCAAACCCACTATCCAAAAATCCATTAAGTAACCCCACCAAAGATTTGTTGTGCAATGGAGAGCCATTTTCAAAAATGGTGTAGAAGATGGTGTTATTGCGATGATGGAATATGCATTCATCTTGTATATATTCTTTTTGTCTTAAAATAATAATTTTTTAAAGAAATTTAATTTTTTTTATAGTTCAATCATTATATTTTAAAAATATTAATTTAAAAAATTGCCTTTTGATAATATATTTTTAAAAATATCAATTGTCATAATTATAATTTTACGTTATTAATGAATTTAAAATAAGGAAAAAAATAAACTTATGTTATTTTATTTCTTAATTTTTGAAAGGAATTAATATTTTGAGATAGTAAAAGATGATTTGTAAAACAAAGGAAGTATTGTAATTGAGAGAAAGAAGAGAATGTGAGAGGATGGGTGGGCTGAGGAAGTGATTGTCGTCGGCTATGGTGATGGCTATGTTATTTGAGATGACTTAAATAAGTATATTTTTTAATTTTTTACGAAAAGATGTGTAAAAAAATAAAGAGATGACATGACCCAAAAAAGATAAATAGATGCACTTTTGTAGTGCATCCCAAACGGAGTTGGGCTGATGGGTAGAATTGGTACAAGATAAAAAGTTTGGGGTTTATATCGAAACAAATAAAAATTTAGGATTTAATTTGTTATGTGACTTAAACTCTAGAATTTTTTTTTTTTTAAAAAAAAAAAAATAATTTTCTTCAAATAAAAAAGGAGGATTTGGTGATAGACTCTGCAGTATCTAACTTGTTCTTCAAAAGGAAAAGAATTATATAAATCCTTTCAAAAACCCATAGTATTTTAAAACTTAATTATTTTACTAAAATACCCTCATATGTGTGTGTGTGTATCAACTTGTACTCACTCACTCTCATCTCAATCTCTTTTCTCTCTGTCTTGCACTTATCACTATTCTTTTCATCGAAGTCATCACTGCTCTCCATCGGTACCACCGCCACTCACCATGGAACTCTTTCTCTACCATCTTTATCACGACCATCATTTGTTGCATCCATAACTTCAAATCTGAGATCATTCACAATTGTCGTCACCGGAAAATGATGATTTGCGATGGTTCGCAAATCTCAAATCTGAGATCTTTCACTCTCTCTCTCTCTCTCTCTCTCTTCTTCTTCTTCTTCTTCTTCTTCTTCTTGTTCTTCTTCTTCTCTTGATCCTCTGTTTTTTAACTCTGTCTCTCTATCTCTCTTTCTTCTTCTCATGATGCTTTGATCTTTCAACAGTAAAATTTTACTCTGGTTCATGACACAAAACTCTTCTGTAAAGCCATCATTGCAGTTTGTTCAGAATAAAATTTCACATTGAATTATAATAAGCTTTACTTTGATTCAAAGTAAAATTTTACTTTGTAATTAAAAAAAGTATGAGAGTAAAATTTTACTCTGAACCAGAGTAAAGTTTATTATAATTCAAAGTAAAATTTTACTGTCATTAAGTAGATTAGTATGTTGTTAACCAGAGTAAAATTTTACTGTTACGAAAATAGAGTACATATTAGACAAATGAACCAAAGTCAAAATTTACTTTTAGATCTATGAACAAACAAATAAAAAAACTCTTAAGTTTTCATTGCAATATCTTGATTTCTCATTTTTCTGTCAAATCTAAGTTTTTTTTTTTTAATCTCTGATCTAAAGTTCTTGATCTCACATATGAGTTCGTAGGTATTAGATCTGAGATGGTGGTTGTTTAACAGTAAAAATGGTGGTTTCTGTCCGACGGTAAGGATAAGCGACGCTAATAGACGATGAAGATGAAGATGGTAGAGGCGATGAACAACTATCGAGTTGGTGGAGAGAGAGAGAGAGAGAGAGAGAGAGAGAGAGAGAGAGAGAGAGAGCTGTAAAAGAAATAAAAGAAAGAGAGGGTATAATGGTCAAATAAAATATTCAAACAAGAAATTTTGTCCTTTATACAGAATTTTATAATTATAAGGGGTTTTTTGAAAGTACTAAATTTTTTTCTGTTCTTTTAACAAGAAATTAAGCTAAGAGGGGTTTATGGTCAAATTTCCCAATAAAAAAGTACTTAAAATTGGCATGCACATGGATTTTTCTTTCGTTGACTACATCTCCTGAGAGGTTTATGTCTTTCCTCACATCACCTCCACTTGCATTAAGATCCTTTAGAGTGTATTCCTAGACTGATCTCCTATAGTGATTCATTCATGGCCGACACATATCCCACTCAGCTGCCAAGGGCTGAGATTTAGCCTCACCAAAACGATGTTTTGGCGAGCAATTTGAAAAAAATAAAAAAATAAAAAAAATTTCAGATTTCAAAACATCGAATACGTTTGTTCTGAGAGAGAAAGAGAGAGAGAGAGAGAGAGAGAGAGAGAGAAGGGCTGAGAGAAGGAGAGAAGAGGAGGAGGACATTGCTGCCCACCCCGTCCCGTCCCATCCCCAATGCGTTGCCATCATTCCACACTGCTGCCACGTTATACTCCAACATATTGAAGGAAAAAAACCACAGATTCATCCTCCAAACTGAAAATATTAGGGCTTTCATTCCAAAAATTAGGATTTTTTTTTGAATGGTAATGGTAATGGTAATGGTAATATAAGATTGTTTAATGCATTGATTGAGAGATTGTTACCTGATTTATTTGAAATATGTTCTTAGGATTTTGATTTGGGACTTTTTACATGATTTATTTCAAATTTATTCTTAGTGGAGCCGATTTGGGACTTTTTACATGATTTCTTCCATGTTCATTTAGAGATACTAATTTATTTATTTATTTTACAATGAGATTAATAATTTTTTATGTTATTTATTTATTTATTTTTTGTTTTACAGTGTGTTTACAATGGATCTTATGGAATATATTTTTGTTTAATGCATATATCGTTACATTTGTTTACTTGTTGATCGAGACTTAATTTTTTATTTTATTTATTTATTTATTTATTTATTTTTGTTTCACAATGTGTTTACAGTGGAGATATGTGCAGTACTTGAATGATCTATTGTTGTTCTTGTCTAAACTATTGCACTATTGTTGTTCCATTGTTGTTCTTGTCTAGATATGTGCAGTACTTGAATGATCTATTGTTGTTCTTGTCTAAACTATTGCACTATTGTTGTTCCATTGTTGTTCTTGTCTAGATATGTGCAGTACTTGAATGATCTATTGTTGTTCTTGTCTAAACTATTGCACTATTGTTGTTCCATTGTTGTTCTTGTCTAGATATGTGCAGTACTTGAATGATCTATTGTTGTTCTTGTCTAAACTATTGCACTATTGTTGTTCCATTGTTGTTCTTGTCTAGATATGTGCAGTACTTGAATGATCTATTGTTGTTCTTGTCTAAACTATTGCACTATTGTTGTTCCATTGTTGTTCTTGTCTAGATATGTGCAGTACTTGAATGATCTATTGTTGTTCTTGTCTAAACTATTGCACTATTGTTGTTCCATTGTTGTTCTTGTCTAGATATGTGCAGTACTTGAATGATCTATTGTTGTTCTTGTCTAAACTATTGCACTATTGTTGTTCCATTGTTGTTCTTGTCTAGATATGTGCAGTACTTGAATGATCTATTGTTGTTCTTGTCTAAACTATTGCACTATTGTTGTTCCATTGTTGTTCTTGTCTAGATATGTGCAGTACTTGAATGATCTATTGTTGTTCTTGTCTAAACTATTGCACTATTGTTGTTCCATTGTTGTTCTTGTCTAGATATGTGCAGTACTTGAATGATCTATTGTTGTTCTTGTCTAAACTATTGCACTATTGTTGTTCCATTGTTGTTCTTGTCTAGATATGTGCAGTACTTGAATGATCTATTGTTGTTCTTGTCTAAACTATTGCACTATTGTTGTTCCATTGTTGTTCTTGTCTAGATATGTGCAGTACTTGAATGATCTATTGTTGTTCTTGTCTAAACTATTGCACTATTGTTGTTCCATTGTTGTTCTTGTCTAGATATGTGCAGTACTTGAATGATCTATTGTTGTTCTTGTCTAAACTATTGCACTATTGTTGTTCCATTGTTGTTCTTGTCTAGATATGTGCAGTACTTGAATGATCTATTGTTGTTCTTGTCTAAACTATTGCACTATTGTTGTTCCATTGTTGTTCTTGTCTAGATATGTGCAGTACTTGAATGATCTATTGTTGTTCTTGTCTAAACTATTGCACTATTGTTGTTCCATTGTTGTTCTTGTCTAGATATGTGCAGTACTTGAATGATCTATTGTTGTTCTTGTCTAAACTATTGCACTATTGTTGTTCCATTGTTGTTCTTGTCTAGATATGTGCAGTACTTGAATGATCTATTGTTGTTCTTGTCTAAACTATTGCACTATTGTTGTTCCATTGTTGTTCTTGTCTAGATATGTGCAGTACTTGAATGATCTATTGTTGTTCTTGTCTAAACTATTGCACTATTGTTGTTCCATTGTTGTTCTTGTCTAGATATGTGCAGTACTTGAATGATCTATTGTTGTTCTTGTCTAAACTATTGCACTATTGTTGTTCCATTGTTGTTCTTGTCTAGATATGTGCAGTACTTGAATGATCTATTGTTGTTCTTGTCTAAACTATTGCACTATTGTTGTTCCATTGTTGTTCTTGTCTAGATATGTGCAGTACTTGAATGATCTATTGTTGTTCTTGTCTAACTCGAGCAGACATTCTTGCGCTCGAGCGGGCTTTATAAATTTCGTTCCTTTGCTTGAGCGGCTATTCTCACACTCGAGCGGGATTTGCAAACTCTCAGTATTTTTGCAGACCTACAAATACTGGAAGAGTGCATTCTACGCTCGAGCGGCGTTTCCTACGCTCGAGCGGGTGGATGCTTGTGTCAAATCTTGCGCTCGAGCGATGTCCTTCGTCTGTAAAACTTCTAAAAGTGTGTATTCGATGCTCAAGCATCACTTCTTACGCATGAGCGGAACTTTGTGTCTGACGCTCGAGCGTCACTTTCCACAATCGAGTAAACTACGTGTATACAGTCTATGAAGATGACCTTTTTCATCACTTTTTCATTCCCTTCTCTCTCTAAAACTCTCTAAAACTCACATTCTCTCTTCTATTACACCTAGATCCATTGGGTTCTTCACCCTAGTGCCTTTGAGAAAAAGGTAGAGTATGCCGTGGGCTCTCTTTTCATCCGAACAAAAGTGGGTTTCCGTGTCTTTGGAGTTTCAACCTTGCTTTGCTCGTTTTCTCTTCTTGAGGTAGAGACTCTCTACACCTTAATATGAGTTTTAACTTGGTTATAGGTGGTTGTGTGCAAATGATGAGATTTAGGGATGTTTTGAGCAAACCTAAGGTTTGGGTTCAAGTTTGAAAAGAGAGGTCTCTATGTGGGTGTTATATAAATGATTATGGGGTTTGGATATGAGGCTATATTGTGTTAAAATAGCTGATTTTGGCCTTTGGCTTAATATTCGGAAAATGGAAAGCTTTGCCCTAAAATGTCTTGAATGATTATTTTGTATAAATAATAAAATTGGTATGGAAAATGTAAAATTGAGGGAAGGTATAGATGAATGGCGTTGTTGGATTTGTTTAATCACTCACTTATGAAAATTTGATGATTTATTTGTTATAGAGATTGTATATCTGTTTAGAAATATCTGCGTTGGACTATCGGTGGAGGATAGCCATGACTGTTGTAGACATTGCATGTGGATTAGGCGAATTGAAACTAATCCCTTAACCATTATCATTGAACATGATTATGAATGATATACATTGTAAATACATGGTATTTGGGAGGAGAAAATGGATATACTCCATGTTTTGAGGAGAAGAAAGGGAATGGACTTTATTGAACTAAGTTGGCCTGTGTGTCCAAGGTGAAAGTCCTGGAAACCATTTGTATACATAGGTGCCGATTCCTACGGAGGAAATTTTTGTAAAATGGCAAATAGAAGTGAATGTATTTGTATGGTAACTTTATTTGTTGGAGATCTATGAGGTGTAACCTCTGTTGATGGGTTAAATACAGTGGATGTATCTATTGAACCAAAATGAATGAATTAAGATGTGAGTTTGGCATAACATGGTTTTGGAAAGAGTTATAAAGATTTTGTCATAGGACAATGAATATGTGCATCATACTTATATCTTGTTAATTCTTATATATTGTGTTAGTATGTTTCTACTGGGCTTTGGCTCACCCTACTTGGGAACCATTTTCAGGTAGTGGAGACATGCCTTTGTCGAGACAGTAGTTTGGTGAGATTTGGGAAGCAAGAGCTTCTTTACCTTTTGTTATATTCTTGTATAGCCAAGGGCTTTTATTGTGTTAAGCTAGGCTCACTTTTGTGTAACCAAGCAACGACTTGAAAAGATGTAAGCCTATAGGGCATATGACTAGTTGTTCAGTTTCAATTCTCTTATCATTGTAACACATGCTGTAGATTCAGGATGAATATTTGTGAATGTATATCGCATGTGTTAACTTTGATAAACGAACTCTGATGAATGAAAGTATTTTATTTCTATTGTTCTTCCGCTTATAAGTTGGATTTATTGTATTTTTTTAGGGGGCGTTACAACTTGGTCAGAGCGTACCAGGTTTGAATACTTTAGGAATGTGGGAAGTGGTTAGTATCACAATGGGTTTGTCTCGCTTGGTGGAAACGTTAGTATGTATTGTATGCTTATGTGATAACATGGTTATATGATTATATGGGTATGAGATTTAATTCCTAAGATATTGATTGGGTCTACGGGTTTCTAGAAGTCCTACTAGAAGAGTGCTTAATCAATGCTGTTTGTAATTGGAACTCTAGTAATGTCGCGGGACGGTCATTATCTAGAAAGGAAATTCGTATGTGTTTATGTGACTATATGCTTGTATGGAGTGAATTACTATTGTCCAACGCATTAGGACACGAATGAGTTAGCTTCGACACATTTTTGAATATGATAATTTCCTATGTTACCTTTATTAGGATGACAGGATGTAGTGGTGGCAGGCGTGGTAGGCCTAAAAGGCACGAGGTGCCCATACTGGATGATATTCCAGTACAAGAGGAGGGAGTTGGTCATTCCAATATCGCCGAACTGGTTGGTCAGTAGGCTATGGGCGCCTTAGCCCATGAAATGGTCGGAGCATTGCGGAAATCCATGGACATTCTCAAGGCTGAGAATCAAGTCCAGGCCCAAGTAGCCGAAGCAGGGCCGTCTTTTCTAAAGAGAGTTTTTTCGGTCGAATACGGATGAGTTTTTGGGTGATCCCAAGGAGCCACTGAAGGCAGATGAGTGGCTAGAACAAATAGTGAAGACATTTGAGATGCTTGGCATCGAGGATGACCAGCAAAGGGTGACCTTGGCATCTTTCCAGTTGAAAGGGGATGCGGGTCAGTGGTAGAAGTATGCGCGTGGGCACATAGGGGTGACTTGGGAGGCATTCGTCAACGCCTTCCAGGACAAGTTTTTACCTCCCACAAATATGGAGAAGTTGAGAGACCAGTTTTCTAAGTTGGTGCAGTTGAACACACCAGTGGCCAAATTTGAGGCCACATTCACCAGTTTGTCAAGCTTTGCACCGGAGTTAGTGGCGATCGAGGGGCGCCGTTGTTTGGAGTTTAAGAAGCATTTGAGGACTGGACTTATGTTTAAAGTGGCCGGGTCGATGATTAGGGAGTAAGGACGCCTTGTGGAGGAGTCAAGATGTGCAAGGGGATAGTAAGAGGCAGAAGGGTTCTAACCCTCAATCGTCCCAGGGAGTTCAGTCGATGTTCACTTTTTTAGTACTGAGTTCAGGGTCTGGGAGAGGTGGTCAAGGAGACGTCACTTGCTTTAAATGTGGTCAGTTGGGCCACAAGTCTCCAGCTTGCCCGAAGAGAGGAGGAGGGCAGCAAGCAGCATCGTCTTTGGCTCGTTCTCAGACCCAGAGTCAGGGGAGAGGCCAACTGCTCACTTGTTATCAGTGTGGGCAAACAGGCAACATGAGGAGGTTTTTTCCACAGTTGAGTGGCACACCTGGTGCGTCAGGTTTGAAACAGACACAGAGCCATGAGCCAGCACAGCCAACACAGGCCTCAAGGGCCAATCAGAGAGTTTCTTCGGCTCAATCGGTGTATCGGTCCTATGCTCCCAGAGGTTAGCAGGTATATCAGAGGCCTACAGGGCGTGTGTATGCTGTTACCGTGCCGGATCTAGTACCAGCACCTTTAGTAGTGAGAGGTACCTTCTTGTTTTGCAATTCAGTTGCTAATGTGCTGATTGATACTGTAGACCGCCCGAACTCGCTCTACGTGCCTCCCTTTCGGAGAGGGCACGGATTGTAGTTCTGGCTACTACAGTTCGGACTCCTGTCACGGTTCTAAATCTAATCTCACAAAGTGCAATGTGAGACTGTTAAATCACCAAAGAGTCCAAATCCGGCAAATCGTTTTGGAAAATCGATTTTAATCAAAAAGCGCAAAAAACATGAACTGCTTTGCTAGATTTCAGAGTCATCACCTAAATATTTTGTTTTTGAAAAATTTAGGAAACCCTGACTCGTGCCTAAGGCCATGTGTCTGTCATCACCAAAGTTGCCTCGGCTGGGGAACTTGGGTACGAGAAAGGAAGGTCCTGAAATGAGCACCCCCGCTCGCCTGATCAAAGGATCGGCCTCTACTAAACAAGATATGTTGTTTTTGAAAACACATGCGTTCTTCTTCCGGTTTATTAGCTAGCTTACTATGTGATGCGCACAGCATACAAGTATAGACTAAATCACTCAATTTGGAACAAAACATCTCATGTTTGTTTTTCGAAAATGGTTTGAAGTTGCTACCCTCAAGTAGGCTAAAGCGCGGATTTGCCACCCTCAAGTGGGCTTAAAACATGATGATTTGTCACTTTAAGTGGGCTTAAAACTCACATTTTGATGAATTATTCCAATTCAAGCAATAAAGCCTTCATCCACAGGCATTCATGTAGTTCATCACTTAAGCAAATAGCCTCATGGCAAGCATGCTATCATGGCAGTCACTTACACACATGTAAGGATGCTAAAGCAGAAACACTTACAGTGTACTCCGAGCCAAAACAGAAGCTAGTTAGTAATCATGCATGATCCTAGCTATGTTAAGATGCCTAATGCAACGTATCCAATAATGCAACTAAATAGGCTCGGTTATCGAAAATGGCATATGAATGCAACATTTGATAATATGCTGTTAAACACGTATCCAAGTAAATGTATTGAAATGCAATGCAGTTTGAATGATGCGCTGAGCCCGGTGCATGCAAGACAAATGAATGATGCACGCATGCAAGCATAAGGATGCTAATTGAAATATGCCCTAAAACTAACCATCAGAAGCTGATAAGTAAAAGGGAGAAAGACGTGGGGTTGGAAGACATGCATCACACACACGCACACTTATTACAACATTTGTGCCCTCTCGACGGAGGGTCAGAATGAATTTAGCTAACTAGCTATGCTAATTAAACTAATTATTACAAACCAACTAATTAACTATGCTAAGCTAATTAATTATTACAAAACTTTGACTGATTAATCACATTAATTAAGTTACAAAGCAAACTAAGTATGAAAAGCGTCTAAATTAGACTGCTACAGCTCTGCCTTGAACAATGAAGGATGCATGCTTGGTTTCCACCTCGAAAAACTCTCCGGTTTGCTCTTTAGAGGCTCTGTTTGCAGGGTTTCTCCAAGAACTTGCTACTGAACCTTACCAAATCATTGTTGGGGAATGCACCAGTGGCTTGCCGGCCATGAATGGTAACTCCCAACCCTCCTTCCGGCCACAGATGAGGAGGTGCCGGCCATCAATAAGGCACTACCGGCCACTGATGTACTGAAACTCCATTCTGCAATAGAGCTCAAAAGAGAGGAAATTGAGGGTCTCCTAAGGACATGTATTTACCATACCCTTCCATATCACCTCAAAACATCAAGGGAGAGGCACCGTTGGATCCAACACCATCAATCAAGCATCTCAATGGATGATGGCCAAAGATCCAACATGTACAAATTCAATAAATGCATGACAAACAAGACATTTAGACCATGTCCTTATCATGAGAGATCAAAGGCAATAGAGACCAAGGGAGATTGGCTCACTTCATCACTTCAAGTATGAAATGAACTAATCCACCTTGTGTTCAACACAACATCCAATTGAACACAATGCAAAGCAAGCAACATGACATGAAAACAACATGGTAATCTTGGTATGAAATGCAAGACTCTAACATGCAAAAACTCATGCACAACATGCTAGAATACTTAAGCATTAAAAGCTAGTGAAAGACACAACACTAGAATCATGCAAAGCAAAGCTCGATGGACTAAACCTACACCAAACAGACCCCATGCATGCCAAAATAGTGGCAAAATTCTGCTGGAAATGAAGTACCAAAAACTACAGCAACATGCTCGTGCATTGGCTCGCAAGTTAGGCATTAAACACAACTCTCAAACACAATCAAAGAGTGATATGCATGAGAATACAACAAGGCTATATGCTTTGAAATTATGTGTTAAATGATGCCATATCACTCAAACTACACAAGTATAGCTTGCAAGAGGCCCTAAAGCACAAGGCTAGTAAAGAGCAATACACAAGGGGCATGCAATACTTAGCTTAAACAACTAAACCAGCTCTAGACAGAGCTCAACCATGCCAAAACAAAGGCCAAAACATGCTGAAAAGGGAGCCCAAAAGCTTATACAAGCATGCATACACATTGGCTCACAAACATGGCATAAAGACATAATTCTCAAACACATTGATGGAGTGGAAAATGTGAGAGTGTGGCAATGAAATATGATCTGAAATCATGTGAGAAATGAGGTTATACCAAGCAAACATCACATTCCAAGCATGCTAGGGACCTCAAACACAAAGCTAGTGCAATTAACTATGCCATAGCTATACAAAGCAAGCCATATATGACCAAGACCACTTAAAAAAGACCTCAAGCATGTTAAATTAGTGGCAAAAATATGCTGGAGCAAAGCTAGCACATGCTAGAATGATAAACTAAAGCATGAAGTATGTTAGGCCAACAAGCATGATCGCACTACAAGTACCAAAAGCAAGCAGCCAAGGACCAAACCAACCCAAAACAGAGTTATGACAAGTTCAAAAAGTCACAAAAACATGCTTGGACTCAGCTTAAAAGAAGTAGAAAAGCATGCTCAAGTACAAGGCCAACAAGGCATGGAAGTAAGACAAGAGGAGAAGGGACCACCCCCTCTTATTTTGGACATCAAAAACACCTTTCCACCACTAAAATTCTTTTGAGTTATAGTGGTAGAAAGGCCATGCAAAGGCTAAAACAAGAGCCTCAAAGGATAGCTCAAAAGCCTAACAAATAAGGCAAACAAGGGGGTGAAACACCCCTAACTCCCACAGGGCCTCAAATAGCCATCTTTAACACTTAAAAATAGAACTTTTTGTAGTTGAAAGCAAGGCCTAAAATAGTATGCAAAGGGGGCCAAACATTTGATCAAAACAAAGCTTAAAAAGGGAAAACACTCACTCTTGAAGCACAACTTTAAGACAACAAGTTCTCTGAGCTAAAACCAGCTTTTTGAGTCCAAACAACACCCTCAAATACCTCAGCAACAAAGTGATGGTGCTTTACTAGGTGTTGTAGTGCAAAAGTGAAGAGAAAATACACTTTGAGACACTATTAAGCACAATATATAGAGAGAGAATGAGAATTCCAGAGAGAGAGAGATATCTTGTCTCTAAAAATGCTGAACCTCTAGAAAGGGGGAGGAGCCTTCCCTTATATAGAGTAATGCCATGCAAAGCTTGCTTGACAAGCTTGAAAGCTGGCTCAAAAGATTTAACATAATATCTGCTGAAATAAGGTGTCCTGTCGGCCATCAGTGGTGGCCGGCAAGCCTTATCAATGGCCGGTAGTGCCAAAAAGTGGCCGGCAGTACACCACAAGAAGCATGCTGAAAGGACCAACACATGGTCCAAAAATGGGGCAGAAAGGATACAGGGTTTGGAAAGCTCAAACCTGTGACGTTCTGCCGCGAAATTCGAGTACTCGACGAGCAATCGAACTTGTCATTGGATGTACCTGCAAGCATATCCAAGTCTTGAGGACGGTCAAAAATGAGGTGTCTACAGTTGCCCCTCTTTGACAGAACTCGGAAGTCACAAAGTGATGGGAGTGAATGTCAAAGCCTAGAGACGACCCATTTTTGACAAGGCCAAAGACTTAGGCAAACATTCAATATAACCATACAGAGATGCGCCTGCAGGTTGGGGCAAAATGCAAATGGCATGCACGATGCAGATCATAACTTATGATTATGCAAAGAGGGCTGTAATGAAACATCTAGATGCAAATGTTATGCAAAGAAATGGTACAACAAACTCGAACATAAGCAAGTTAACACGAACCAAACTACATCTCATGTAGAAAGGGTGTAAGAAAACTATGCAATCTTAGCAAACGTGTGATAGATACACGAAGTGAGCATGTGTGATAGATACACAAAGCGAACGTGTGATAGATACACAAAGTGAGCATGTGCGATAGATACACAAAGCGAATGTGTATGTGTGATAAATACACAAAGTGAGCATGTGTGATAGATACACAAAGCGAACGTGTGTGATAGATACATGAAGTGATCAAAGTGTGATAGATACACAAAGTGAGCATGTGTGATAGATACACAAAGCGAATGTGTGTGATAGATACACAAAGCGAATGTGTGTGATAGATACACGAAGTGATCAAAGTGTGATAGATACACAAAGTGAACAAAGTGTGATAGATACACTAAGTGAGTATGTGCGATAGATACACATAGTGAGCATGTGCGATAGATACACATAGTGAACATGTGCGATAGATACACATAGCCAACATGTGCGATAGATACACAAAGTGAACAAAGTGTGATAGATACACATAGCGAACATGTGCAATAGATACACAAAGTGAACATGTGCGATAGATACACATAGTGAACATGTGCGATAGATACACATAGTGAGCAAAGCGTGATCTCTTACCGAGACATAATCAATCTTAACTGGAACTTCTCTAAATGAACCGTACATACAATATCGTTTGGTTGCACAAGCTTCAAATGAACCGTACATACAATATCGTGCTTGCACAAAAGAGAACTTTGACAGGTACAATATAGTAGAAACCCATGTTCAATGTTATATCAAGATATCACTTCAAGATAAGATATACGCGTGTATATGCATGGTGTAAATGAAAAGATGCAAAACAATGCAAGTGAAGAGGTGCACAGCAATGCAAGTGAAACATGTATAGCAATGTAAGGATTCAAAATGCACATTCAATGTAACAACAAAGCAATATATACCCTATGCAGCGACTAAAGCGCGTATAAAAGAAGCCACTCAACGGTAGCTTTCATGATGCGTAATGGCCATCACTCATCAAAGGTATGTGCAAATTTCGATTTAAACTGATCAGAATTTGATTCTGAGGTGTCTTTCGTCATTTCCACCATTCAAGGATCATTTCACCCGAATTTCTCTTAAGGTTAGTTCACTTTTCCTGAGTTTTTGATTTTCTTTGACTTTTCTCTCTCTTAGGATTTGATTTGTTCAAATTTTCACCATTTTACTCATCTTTTCTCATTTTTGTATCTATCTCAGATGGCTGACGATATCCCGTATGATGGGGGCTTCCCCGCACTCCCTTCGGTAGAGCTTGCAGCGGACTTTACGGCTAAGCCAGGGGTCGAGCCTCAGCCTTTACCACCTAGCATACGCCCCTTTGACCCCGCGAGGTATCACCTAGAGACTCATATTGTACCAGTGGCTGGAGGCATCCACGCCTTCACTGATTTCGATGAGGACGCGCTAGATGACCTCTTGCTGAGAGAGCCCATGTCTTACTTATCGGCCATTGCTGTGGAGGTACCAACTCTACTTTCTGCGGTATTACTTTCAACTATTTGCATTACTTGCACTGTTTTGATCTGATTGCATCACATGCCTTGATCTGACTGTATTTCATATATTGCTGCTCTGTATTCAACTATACTTCACACATCACTGCTCTGCATGTACTGTATGCGACTGTGCCTCATGCATCACTGCTCTGAATTCAATTGTATTTTCAATATATCACTACTCTAAATTCAACTGTGTTTTCAATACATCACTGCTCTGAATTTAACTGTACTTTCAACTATACTTTTGTCGCTTGATCTGATTACATCACATGCACTGCCACAGGACGGATCCCGCTCCTTTAGAGGTTATGGTGCGACGACATATCAAGATTGGTATGACGAGCTTCCTGTGAGGGTCCACCAGATCATAGACGGGACCGGCTTCGGTCTATTCTGCTCCAGCTTGACACTGGTCATAGCGAGTCGCCCTCTCCTAGGGGCTCTTGTGGAGAGGTGATGGGATACCACCAACTTTTTCAACTTCTCCTCGACGGTAGAGATGACGATGACTCCCTTCGACTTTGCCATGATCACTGGCCTGGGCATAGAAGGTGACCCAATTCCTCTCGATCCCGACATGGGAGAGTGGGTGGCCGCATGGGATAGATTACTTGGAGCGTATCCACCGACACTTTGAGCAGACATGGTTAGATATACTTAGTTCGAGGAGCACTACAGAAGGGCGAATCCTGAGGCTGATGAGGAGGTGGAGCAGTACGCCAAGGGCTTTCTCCTGTTCCTTTTCAGTACCACCTTGTTTTCGAACAGGTGGAATACCGTGGGTTTATACTTCCTGAGCGCCCTAGTGGTGCTCCAGCGGGTCCATTTCTATGATTGGGGCGCAGCCGGCCTTATTACTTTGTATGGATACATGAGCTCGACCTCTCAGATGTGTGGGACCCTGATTGGCGGTTACTGGCAAGCTTGGGAGGTACACAGCTTAGTTTTCCCTTTTCATTATTTACTTAGCATTTTTTGCTTTCACTTTGTTCAATACTTGTGCTTTCTGCATTCTTTGTATCTGCTCTTGCAGTGTATGGTTTCTGCTTCGCATTTTCTGTACACCATACATACTGCACACTGCATACCATACACTGCACACACAAAGTCTAATCTCTGCTCTAGACCTACACTCCTTATGCATTGTACTGCGTTCTGCTTTTTGCATGTTCTATACTCTGTTCATACACTGTATTGATCACATCTTCCTTACAGTTGTGGGTGTACGCATACTTTCCAACACTTGCTTCGGAGCATGTGGAGGAGACACCAGCGACAGTCTCATTCTCTAATGTATACGACGACTAGCTCCATCGTAGGACCCGAGAGAGCTTTGTGTTCTTTCGGCAGTACTTCGACTCGGTCACGGCGTACGAGGTAATTCAGCAACGAAATTATTTCAATTAACCTGATGCACCCACATTAGTTATTTGACGACTGATCATCTTGTTCGTTCTCTTTTCCTCAGATCACGTGGCAGTTGTGGGATGGGATACCGTCAGGACTCTGAGAATAGTACAACGTAGCCCAGATTGTCTCCCGCTACCACATCCTCTTCGACGGCCTAATCTATCACGCTTGGTTTTTGAGTGAGCGCTTAGTATGCCAGACCTTGAGATCACCTGCCCAGTTTATACCGATGGCACCTCCTGCGTCTGTGAAGGAGACACACAGGCTGTCCGCCGACCAGGTGATTCAGTTCATGGTAGGACTAGATGCAGACTATTTTTGCATGGAGGGCGACTACGCGATCTTCATTCAGACACATCTGATGTCGTCTCTGATCGGTGTTCATGGAGGTGAGAGGGCGAGAGCTCCGGCTGCGAGAGGGAGAGGGAGAGGCTGAGTGACCAGATCTCGTAGGAGGAGAGATCCTGAGGAGAGGCATGAGACTGGATTGCCAGAGCTGCCTACTTCATTGACTTATCAGAGACGTTTTAGGGAGACTTATCAGATCCCCAATGCGCCCGTATCAGCTGGGCGTGCACTCACCGGGATTCGAGGCCCGACTCTGGTATGTACTAAACTCCACATTTTGCATATTTAGTTCATTTCAATTGTGCTTCATCGGATACTGATCTTTTTGATGCACTCGCAGGCGCCTATAGAGTACACTAGGCAGACCATTGATCTAGTGGCCTCCTTGACAGAGATGATAGAGACGAGTCTGGATCTACTCAGCCTTTATAGGATCCTGATGAGTTCTTTCAAACTACACTTCATGCCACAAAGTCTTCTCTTGACACACTAGCATTTGCATAGTTCCACACTACACTGATCTGATACATTGCTCCTATACACTGCTTATGACATACATACATTGCAGATCACTCACTGCTCACAGCACATTATTTTTTTGCATCTAATACACTTCATTACTAATGCATTTTGGCGAACTGCCTTTTTCAGATTTCCTTCCTGATGCCAGGCCGATCAGATGCCCCATTAGGAGCAGAGACGGGTCCTTCAGCACATCCTCCATCAGCAGAGAGGAGAGGGAGACAGGCTCAGACATACGGCCGAGGTAGAGGCAGAGACACCCACAGCGAGAGTGGCCCTTCAGAGCCCGTGTCAAGTGATGATGACGACAAGATGAGTGAGGAGGCTGAGGCGGAGAGTCGACAGCCCGAGTCATCCGAGGAGGGAGACGACGATGGATCCGAGTCAGACAGCGCTGCAGACAGCGAGGGTGCAGGGTCTGCTCAGCCGAGGAAGAGGGTGAAGAGGGTTTCCCGATCTTGAGCTAGATAGCATCGATTCAGATGTTTTTGCTTTATTCTCTTTTTACTAGTAGTTTTAGCACATTGTATAGCCTCAGGCAGTTTTATTTTCTTTAAAACTTGTGCTCTTTTGTAAAAAGAATCCAGGATGGAATGAAAACAGGTTTTTTGTTGAAAAAGTGTTGCGTTTTATATTCTAAGCATCGTATTGCACTATTTTGCATAAAAATGAGATTGATGAATGTTGAACATCCGTGTATTGCCAAGTCAGGTAGTGAACCAACACAACAAATAAAAACAACATAACTCAATAAGCAACAACAAAACCTTAACAAGTTTACAACTCGATAAGCAAATTACAATAACTCGATCAGCAAAAAAATACAACTCCCAAACACCAAACGATCACAACTTAAACACACAAACTTAAGCCTAAAAAGGATCAAAACAAGACCTTAAAAGGTGCAAATAACAGGATTCCACTGCAGCAAACAACTGAATCTTCACCGAGGAGGTTAGGGAGTCTGAAGGAGAGGTTGCCGGCCATGGGGTATGGCCTGCCGGCCATCAGTGTGCCACTACCGGCCACTGATGAGCCACTGCCGGCTATCAATAAGCAAGTGCCGGCCATCGATGGTAGACTCTGTGAAATGTCGACACCTATTCTCCACTCACTGCCTTATCTTCTATAAAGGTTCTAGCTTCCTGGTGCCTTCATTTTAACTCCATTTTTGCCTCAAATGGAAGCATTTTTTGCCCAAAACCTCACAAATTGGAGTGCAAGCTTGGATGGCTCAAAAAAGTTAAATTTTTGGGGTTTCGGAATAAACGTACTATTCACACTGAGCCACACCCCACTGCATTTTCCGTTCCTCTATGCCGCGGCTAGGTGTTGGAATCTGGTAACTCATGTTTTTAGCTTTGGCGGACAAGAGATGTGTCCCACTTTTGAAGATTTCCAAGCTTTGATGGAGTCTCGACGTGAGGAAGAGATCTTGCCCCAATTCCGTTTCGGCCATATCCAAGCCTTAGGACGGATGTGCGGGCTCACTTTGCATGATGCTCGGTCTTTGATTCGCGACGGAGAACTGGACATTCCGAGCCTGATTCATCGGTTTTCTGATGCTGGTGACTGTGGTGATCATCACTGGCAGGGCTTTCGGCAACATGCGCTTTGTTTGTGCATGTTGTCTTATTTCTTGCTTACCCAAGGCTCTGGAGGGTCTAGCGTCCATTTGATTGAGGTTGCCCAAGGTTTAAAAGAGGGCAAGAGCTATATTGCCATGACGCTAGCTGAGACACTGATGGGTTTGGATGCCTTCCATCGCCGGGAGACGACTAGATTCTCGGGGAGTTCACTACTGCTGCAGGTAATGTTTCCCACTATATCTCACATATATTTCCCACATCAGTCGGCCCTTAGGCTCGGTTTGTCTCTCAAAACCCTTTTCTCACTTTTTTGTCCACGTACACCTCTCTATTATTTAATCTCTCATTTTTCATCCCTCCCCATATATGGTTGATGGACAAGTTGAAAGCAGTGGACTTATGCCCAACATATTCAGCACACAACTATTTCTTCCGGCAATGTCTAGTTGATGCCCCAGATGAGGGATGGTGGTGTCAATGGATGTGCAGCCTGTCCGCTGTCAACATTGCTTGGCGCTGCCCCTGGCTTAATCTACTGGCGATGAGCTACAGTGTGTCTTGCCAGCCCGGGATTCAGTTGATCGGCCTAACACATTGTATCTTTTACTTCCCGTTCTGATTCTGACACCAGTTCGACCATGATCAGACTTGCCCAAAAGAGGGGATAGAGTACCATACTGCATTTCTAGTCCGAGGCGCACAGCTAGCTCGGTATGCCACAGCATGGAGGACGAGAGAGCTTCTGGCCCCCGCTCTGACTTTTAGTTGCACCCTCTCTGATGAGTGCATAGCTTAGCTCGATGAAGAGGCCCAGGTTGGGCCTACTTTGGCATCAGAGGCTTCCACAAGCTCTGGGAGGGGGCACAGGAACACCTGACTTATCCATGCCCCGAGTTTATTGCTTTATCAGTACTTTCAAGTTTTCTTTATGAATGTAATAAAAAGCAACTTCAATTTGTATTCAAGAGTAGGAGAACTCTGCATTGAAATCAATGTAATTGAAGGTTGTGGGTACTGAAAATTTTCTGTTTGGTCCAAAAATGGTCTAAGTTGTAAAAAGATTAATTTGAGCAAAATCAGTTTTTATTAAAAATTTTCCAAAACCATTTTTGATATGGATCACAACTGGACACGTCCGAGATTTATCACTGAGATATATAACCTCGAATTCTAGTAACTGGAAAGTTGTCCCTAGTCTGAATAGCACTGCATTAGAGATCACAACCGAGCTCTTGAATGCAGAATAGACAGAGATGACCAACACGATCATATGGACGAAGTTGATTTGGAAGTGTTTATGGCTGGACTTCATGATGAAATTGCCTACGTATCCCAAAGATGGGAATCAAGCCTTACGTAGTTCGGCTCAGGTTCACTCGTGTATTAACACTCTCCTTTTGCGCTCTAACTTTTTCCAAGGCCGCCCTTTCTGGGTTTTCAACCTTGAGAGCTTAGTTTTTATTATTTCAAATTTTCTGTGCTCTAACTTTTGCCTAGGTCGCCCTTTTGGGTTTTCGGCATAGCGAGCCACTCAAGGATAGTATTTCTTTAACTTGTCCATGTTGATCGGCTGGGAGAACTCTTGGCCATTTAGGTCCATCAGAACGACAGCTCCACCCTACTAGATAGACTTGATGATGTAAGGGCCAGTCCAATTGGGTCTAAACTTGCCCCTAGGGTCGTGAATGGGAGCTCGGTTGTCTTTGAGCACTAGATCCCCTTCTTTCAAATTCCTGGACTTAACCTTCTTGTTGAAAGCCCTGGTAATTCTTCGTTGATAACCCTAAACATGATATAGTGCTTTCAGCCTTCTTTCATCAAAGAGCATGAGTTCTTTGAACCTGCTTTGCTGCCAATCTGCCTCAGCTATCTGACACTCAACCAATACCCATAATGACGGAACCTCAACTTCGATAGGCAGAACAGCCTCCATCCCATAAACCAAGGAATACAAAGTTGCCCCAGTAGAAGTTCAAATTGGAGTCCGGTAACCCCAAAGAGCAAATGGCAGCTTATCTGGCCAGTCTCTGTAGGTTTCCACCATCTTTTGCAGAATGTGCTTGGTGTTCTTCTTGGCGGCCTCAACAGCTCCGTTGGTTTGCGGCCGATATGTAGATGACTTATGAAAAGCCACGTTGTATTTCTCCAACAAGTCGATCAGCTTCTTCTTGAAGTGGGAACCATTATCCGAAATAATCTCATTCGGGAACCCGTAGTGACAAATAATGTTGTTCCTGATAAACTTAGCGACATGCGATGCCTTCAACACCACGTAAGATTGGGCCTCAACCCACTTCGTGAAGTAGTCTATCGCTACTAGAATGCACTCATGCCCGTTGGACCCTTTTGGAGTGACAGCCCCAATTACATCAATCCCCCAGGCTGAAAAAGGCCATGGCGAAGTCATATTGTATAGCTTCGACGACGGAATGTTCATGTGGTTTGCATGGATTTGGCATTTGTGGCATCGCCGAACAAAGCCAATACAATCCTTCTCCATGGCTGACCAATAATAACCCTGTTTAAGGATCTTCAGAGCTAGCATCACCCCACTCATGTGTGTTCCGCACTCTCCACCATGGATGGCCTCCATCAAGCGCTTGGATTCTTCAACATCAGCGCATAGCTTATGGATCCCGAGATGACCCCTCTTGTACAATTTACCCCCGCAGACGATGAACTGAGCAGCCATGCTTCGAATTGTCCTCTTATCCTTGGCATTTGCCCTGGTGGATACGCCTCATTTTCCAAGAAGTTCTAGATGTCATAACACCAGGGGTTTTGATCTTGTACCTCATCTATGGTAGCAATCAGCTCGTAGGCCGGCACGAATTTTTGTTCAATGATGATTGGACGCATCCGGACTCCAAAAGGGATGCCTGTCATAGAAGATAGAGTTGCTAATGAATCAACGAACCTGTTGTTCTCTCTTAACAGATGAGCAAAGTTCAGTTTCTCAAACCAAGGAATCAGAATGTCCAAGATCTGGTGATAGATTCTCATCTTTTTTTCTTTAACTTTCCAATCTCCTTTAGCTTGAGATACAACAAGGTTCGAGTCCCCAATGACATCCAACTGTTTTGCCTCTAGTTGCAGGGCGGCTTCCAGTCCAGCAATACATGCCTTATATTCTGCCTCATTGTTCGACACTTTGAACCGGAGTTTGAAAGCTAAGGGTATGCGGAAATTGTCGGGCGCTATCAGTAACACCCCTATCCCATACCCGTATTGGTTTGACGCTCCGTCAAAGTACATCGTCCAAGTCTCTTCTTCGACATACAAAATGGCCTCATCTGGGAACAGATATTTTACTGCTTCATCCCCTTCAACTGGGTGGTCGACTAGGAACTCCGCTATCGCTCTCCCTTTCACTGACTTGCGCATCATGTACATCAGATCAAATTCGAAAAGCATAAGCAACCAACGGGCTAGCTTACTCGTAAGTGCTGGTTTCTCGAAGAGATTTTTGATGGGATCTAATCTCGAAACCAGTATTACAAAGTGAG
>NW_021024818.1:1738357-1761994 GCF_004153795.1 Camellia sinensis | reverse complement strand
CCCCAGAAGTTATGTTTCCAATGGCGCAACGTCGCATTAAAATTCCTCCTATGCAAAGAGTTATGCCCGTTTTGGTTGAAGCCGCGCAGATTTGGTCCTATCCGGATTCATGCCGAACTTCTCCCAAACAAGTTTTGCTTTCTCTCTCCTTTTTTCTTCAACTCCAACCCCTAGACAAGGTTTTTTGAAAAAAATTTCAAAGATTTCATCTCTCTTTCGTTCATTTCCACTTTGTCCTTGCTTGGTTTACCAAAAAGCGCAACATTTGACAAAATGCGAGCCTCGGAACATCGTAAAAATTTTATTTCAAAAACGTTTTGAAAGAGAAGGTTTAAGGTCTAAAATATTTTGATCAAGATTGTTTTGGTCCAAAAAGGGGTATGAAGTTGAGATTTGACTCTCCTCTTGCCGAAGAAATCGACCCTTTGCACTGCACAACTTCCAAAACCATCAATCGCGTCCAAGTCTTAAAGGCGGTCAAAAATGGGGTGTCTACAAACTTTTAATTCTTTCAGTTCAGAAGTTGACATCCTATATGGAGCCTTTGAGATGGGTTGTGTTTCAGGTATTACATCAATGGTAAATTCAATTTCCCAATCAATTAAATCCCCGAGTAGATCATCGGGAAACACATCAGGAAAATCACAAACCACAAGAATAGTTTCTACACTGGCATTATTCGGAGACACAGTCAACACGCTACACAAATAGCCCCGACACCCCTTTCTTAATAGTCTTTTAGCTTTCATAAATGAAATCAAGTATGGCGGAGGGACTACCCCATTTCCAATGAAAGTAAACTCAGGCATACTGGGTGGACGAAATACAACAAGTTTATTCACATAATCAATGGTGGCACAATACTTAGTTAACCAATCCATACCCATAATACAATCAAAATAATCGATGTTCAAGGATAATAAATCAACATACAATGTCATTTCGCCAATCATAAGATCACATGCTGGATAAACATAAGCACACATCATAGAACCCCCAGACGATGTAGATACAGATAGTAAACAATTCATAAGTTCTAACGGTCTAGTTAATTTCTGAGAAAACGCATGTGATACGAATGAATGTGTGGAACCAGAATCAATCAGCACATATGCATTCTGAGCACAGATAGAAATGATACCTGATACTGCTGATTCAGTGTTTTGTACATCGCCAGGCACCAAGGCGAACACTCTCCCTTGTCTCAATGCTTCATTCCCATTGTTTCCCCTGCCATTAGTTTTGATGTTTGATTTGGCCACTGAAGCAGACCCAGCTGAACTCGCTGCAGGGTGACTGGCATTCCCGGATCCCACTGGACAATCCTTTATCATATGGCCAACTTTGTCACACTGGTAACAGGCACCAAATGCACGATGGCATACTCCTCTATGCCTCCTGCCACAATTTGGACAGTTTGGTATGGATCCACTACTTTGACTAAAACTACTGGAGGATCCAGTATTTTGCTTCTTCAAAAATGACCAGGCCTTCTTAAAATTAAACCCAGCCCTCTTGCCTTTCCATTCAGTTTGTGGAATTGTAGTTTGTTTCTTTGCTGCCAGAATGGCCTCTGTCATCAGTGCTCTATCCAAAACATTCACATACATAGGTAGGTTGAGAACTCCCACCCGATCCAGTATATCCAAATCTAAACCACCCTCAAAATTGCAGGCCTTCTTGTAGTCCGTGTCCACCATATGAGGAGCAAACCTGGCTAACTCAATAAACTTAGCATCATACTCAGCTACAGACATTCTGCCTTGTTTGAGTTCCTGGAATTCTGAAACCTTCCGGTCTCGGAAGCACTACGGAAAGTACTTGTCATAGAAAATTGTATTAAATTGAGCCCATGTCATGTTCTCATTGCCATTTCGAACTAGTAACTACCATCTCCGAGCTTCATCCTTCAGAGTGTAGGTGGCCAATAAGACTTTCTGAACCTCGGAACAAGGAAACACTTCAAATAATTTTTCCATCTCCAGTAGCCAAGTTTCTGCCTTTAGTGGTTCAATGCCACCGAAGAAAGTTGGCGGCTTCATCTTCATAAATTTCTAAGTCATGTTAATTATGTCGTTATTGCCCGCCTCAGCTTGAGCCGACGGGAGTGGAGGTGGTAAAGGTTGTTGCCTCTGTTGTTGCATTACCACTTCAGTTAAATCTGTAAGCATTTGTTCCATTCTGTTCATCCGGGCATCTGAGGACCCTGCTCTATCATCACTTCTTGCATTGTCCATTTGCTATAGGTAAACAGAACTTTATAAACATAGGCAAATAGTCCTCGTTACTTTATTCAAATTCATATGATCATAATTGGATTTATGCTTTCACTTTCAAACAATTACACTTAGACATGCAGATGGGATGCCCCTACTTCTTACTAGGACATCCTAAGCTCATATGAACTTGTGTGTGTGGTATAACTCGTGTTCTGATACCACTCTGTCACGACCCAAACCCGCCTCCATGGGTTTAGTATCGTAATCGGCCACCAATCCTTGGATTACCAAAGGCCTCTTGACTGATTAACATAAAGTTAGGGGCTGCAGAAGCAAATATATAATATATAATATATAAATACAGTCCATTGAGCCGTGAAGACATACATGATACGCATCCTTTAAAAAATTTATGAACATATGAGTGATGTTGAGAAACATAACCTTTACATAACACTTTTAGTAGTGTATTAACAGACATCTTGTCCAAAACTTAACAACAAACAAAGTCTAACATGATTATACAAAAATAGCCACAAATCTTTACTTCATTCGAAACCTCCTCGGGAGGCACAAAGGTTGGCTGACAAAAAGGGAACATGTGCTGTCAACTCTGGGCCTAGTCACGTGCCTGCTCACCTACAAACATAATATAAATAGTGAGCTATAGCCTAGTGAATAATAACAGAGTAAAGACTTTAATGAATGATGCCGATAACATAACTCAAATCTCATAGCAAACAGAATCATAATCAGATAACGGAACTGAATCATAATCTTGTGCATATTCAAATCATGTGTGGTACATCCATTAGTACAATCATGTCTCTTGGGTCAAGCTTATTAAGTTCAATGAAGGAACCTCTGGTACCGAGTAACATATCTTATACATTGGCCACGGTATTGTTTCCCCCAAGCGAGGGCCTGGGCCACGGTATAAACCCCCGGGCTAGGGCCTCATGACCATAAGCCACAGTATTATGTCCCCTGGGCGAGGGCCTTTGCTAAGGATACCACAATTATGTTTCAAAGAAAATTGGACAATCATTCATTCATACAAAACATAGCCTTTCAAAAAACTGATCATTTCATATCATCATAAAATAATTAAGGTTAACATAACTTTACAGAGTTATTACTCATAGATAATTGGTAGCTCCAATTAGATGGCAAAGTGGGCAGTTCACTTGTCTTGAGGCGCGTGACCTATATAGCATGATAGATACATACGTTGAACACACATGCTTGGATTGAACACAACTTATTTCATTTTTCTTAGTGTGTTTCTAACCTTTAACCTCATTATGGAGTCTTAATCATAGCCTAAGAGGATGCAAACATGTACTTGAAACACTTAGCCAAATTTTTGTTGAAGCAGGGGTTTCGCTCGAGCGTGGCTTTCTTCGCTCAAGCGGACATGCCAAATGTGAGTGGTCGCTCGAGCAGTCTGCAAAATGTGAAAAAGTTCTGGTTGGATGAAATCTCCGCTCAACGCTCGCTCGAGCGTAAGACACAGGTCCTCGCTCAAGCGCAAGTTTTGTCGCTCGAGCGTGCTTCTACACACGCAAATTTCTGAGAGCTTGCAATTTACGCTCGAGCCAGCCCTTTATCACTTGAGTGAAAGCATGAAAATAAGGACGGTTGCACGAGCATAGGATCCTTCGCTCGAGCGTGGAAGCAAAATCCTAGGTATTCCAGATTTGCTCCCAAGCTTCAAGACATGAATTCAACACCCCAAAACTCATCATCTTGGGCCAAAACTTTGGAAAAAATTTAGAAACTCACAAAACATCATGTTTTAAAGATCATTTCATGAAATCAAGGCCCAAAAGTATGCCATTTGTACAAAATTCCAACATAAACTTTATGAATGTTTCAAGAACACAACATACATGAATTTTCTTAAACCCAACCTCTTCAAAACATGATCAAACTTGGCAACTTGATAGAAAACATGATGATTTCCCAAAATATAAGTGAGATGAACACATGCATGAAAGAATTCTTTGAAATCATGCTCAATTTGTGAAGAAATGAACATGCATGCATGGTATGGCCTAATTCTTCTCAATTCTAATGCAATTCCCACATGAATTCACTTAATCCACTAGTGATCTTGTAGAATCTAATTCAATTACTCAATTAAGAGTTTAGTCCCTTACCTAGAGGCTTGAATCTACAAGAGTTGAAGTTGAGATCCTCAAATCTTTTTCAACTGACAACAAAATCGAGTGTAGAACAAGAATTTCCAGATCATACAACCAAAGAATCAATGGAGATCGAAGATCAAAGGCCTTGGCTAAACTTCAAGCAATTGCCTAGTTGAATCCAATTTTTTTCCCACCTCTCTCTCTCTCTCTCTCTCTCTCTCTTTCCCTCTCACGTTTTGTGCAAGAAAATGGAAATTGATGGTGTTAAAACATGTAGAAGGTGTAAAATGGTCTTGTAAAAGCTCACTCAATGGCATACACGTAAATAACTTAAGCTGAATTAATTAGCATTATTTGTTCTAATTTAATTGTTCCAAATCGAATTTTAATTAAACTTACCATAAAATCCTATAAATCTTAATTAACACATAAATCAAGTCAATTTCTAAGTCGGATGTCGATAAGGCTTTCAATTCGCAAATCAAAACTAAAACATGAAAAAATCTTTCTACGTCAAACAGATATAAGTATAAAATAATGCAATGCACATATAATTGACTCAAGATTTCTTCTTAATTACTTATTTGGCATACTTAAACATGGATTAGTGTTAATCATGGGTCGGGTTTGTTACAATTAGGTTGGGAAATTTTGTAGTAGGCATTCTCACTAACTTCACTTATCATGTAGGCCCTTGCCATTTAGGTGCAAACTTGTAAGTTGATGTTCCTCTCATAATGTGAGGTGCAACTCAAAGCACTAAGGTCGTGTTTGGTTTGTATTTGTGAAACAATTTTGAAAAATAATTTTATGGAAAGAGTTTACAAAATTTAAAAAATTGTTTAGTTGTACGTTTTGAAAATAGTTTTGGAGTTTGGGTTGATATATATATATATATATATTGATAATTAAATAGATAGGTGTGAGAGAAAAAGTGATTTTGGATTTTTTTTTCAAAAAATTTCAACCAAATAAATTTTTAAAATTTTTTCTCAAAAATTGTCTCGCAAGAGACAAACCAAACAAGGCTTAAATCTCCTTGTTTGAATTGCCTAGGGCATACCAGAGTGTCATAGGCTCGAGCAATGCCCCTTTGAAAAACTTTGAGGTTCATCTCTGCTTTTGTCTCTTTTTTCATCGAGAGCTTCAAGCTCTATAGGTAATGGGTTAGGAATGCCTCTACTTCGAAGGGCAATGCAAGCTAAAGAAATGGCAATTTCTATCAGAAGGCTTGATTGGTCCCCATAAACAAAGGAAAAGAGCATCATTTGAGTTGGCGTCCTTTTAGATGTTCTATATGTTGGAAAATAATGGTTTTTCGACAACTTTAATTCGAAATTAAAGTGGAACCCAACAGTCGGTTAAGGTGGGTCTGAGTGGTTTTGTATTCTCTCAAGTGAGAAAATTACAATATAAAAATGATGGGCCGAAACCATTGAGTTATGAAGGAGAATTGTCTCATAAAGTGAGCATCAATAGAAGTTGGGCTTGGGCCTAGGCTTGGACTTGGACTTAGGTTTAGTCTTGGTCTGGACTGGCCTAGGCTTGTATAAGTGCATGTGTTGGACTTAGTCTTGGGCATGGGCTAGATTGTGCTATGCTGGATTGGGCTTGTCTTGTGCATATGTTTTAGACTAGGCATGGATCGAGTTGTGACCCAATACCCGTATCCATTTTGTGACCCATCTAGTTGGATTATTTAAATATGATTATTTATATAGATATATATATATATTTATTTATTTATTCAACCTTCGTAGCTCTCATCTTTTGATGATAGAGTTGATGATCATTATGCACATAGGAATTTTGCACCTTTGTAACTTTAGCCCTAAAGGCTAGAGTTGATGGCCATTGATGCTAGGTTTTATGGTAGCCTTCATGGCTAAAACCTCTCCCCTACAAGTATAAAAATGGGTCTTTCCCCTCCAACTTAAAATAAGCATTTTGAGAGATTTTTGATGGAAAATGGAAATGTTGTTTTGAGATAAAAAAGTTGGAGATGATTTTTTACACCAAATAAAAATTTTTCTATCTTTTGCTAGTCCCTTCTTTGGTTCTTGTTATAGAGAGAGCATTCATTATCAAGTTCGCCAAAGCTAACAGAAGGTGCTTTTGCGTTAGCCCAGTCTAAACCCCGTATCCTGAGAGACAGAAGTCGACGTTCCTGGAGCACCCACGGTGAGGCAGCTAATCTATTTTAAGGACACTGTGGTATCACACAGGTTTCGATTTGCTTCATTCTACTAATTTTATTTTATTATGAATTTCTGTAAATTCTAACATGTTCTTGTTATGAAATTCAAAGTGATTGTTCAATATAAATTTATTTATTTTATTTAAGTACACAATTTATACAACACTATGTGTCCAAAGGGCCATTAGGAGCATGTGGGCCCAATCCTTTTAATAATCCTTGAGGGTTTTTAAGGGGATTATGAGAAGTGTCTTATTGGTTGTCTCAGCTTACCTATTCCCTTGGGGATAATAGGTTTTTGACTTGTGATGTATGATGTCATAAGAGGTAACAAAAGGGATTTCATTCTCTTAAAGGATTACTTTGGGTGTACCAAAGCAGCTGATGATGTATTCTTGGATAAAGTTTGAAATGGTGGGTCCTTGTTGCTTTCTTAAGTGGTAAGGCATCCATCCACTTATTAGTGTAAGCTTCTGTGGCAGCAACAATCCATGTGTCCTCTAGATGATGGAGAAATAGGGCCAGTGAGATCCGCGGTCCAAGTGTGGAAGGGCCTTGGGGAGCTAAACTATGTGAGTCAGTGGTTGGAGCATGAATGGGATTTCCATGGAGCTAGCAATGTTTGCAAAGTTGGGCAAATGTCTTAGCATCTACTTCCATGGTGGGCCAATAATGTCCCATATTGTGTTATCAGAAAACACTAATACTCAAGTAAATTACATATTAGTACATAAGTTATGAAACATGGTACATTTCCATTTTAAAACGATAAATTTAGTGATCTAAAATGATTTCAAAACTTTTTTCCAATTATTTCTTTAAATGTTTCCTTGGGAAGAAAAAATTCAAATATAACACTACAAAAAAATTACTTTTCTGCGACGGCAAAATGCCGTCGCAAATACCCAAACCGCCGTCTCAAAAGGTTTTTTGCGACGGCAACTGACTTTTTGCGACGGCAAGTGGGGGGTCGCAACAAAGGGGGTTGCAAAAGGGTTTTAGCGACGGTATAACACCGTCACCTTTTTTTTGCAACGGCAAAAATGTCTTTTTGCGACTGAAAAATGCTGTCTGCATTAATGCGTGAAAATCTGAGATTTTTTGAGATAGTACTGTGTTGTCGTCGCTAAAAACGTTATTTGCGACGACAAACATATCGTCGCTAAAGGGTTATTTGAGACAGCACCTGATGTCATCGCTAAAGTACTATTGGCGACGACAAATAACACCGTCGTTAAAGGTCTTCCTTTTCAACCAATTCCCTTATCTTTTGCGACAACATTACTGCCGTCGCAAAAACCCCTGGTTCTATTTTTCTTTTTGAGACTGTGTGTCTGGTGCCGTCTCAACAAAAAAAAAAAATTGTAATAAAATTATTTAAAATATGAAAATGACCCGTATGAAATGAAAAATAACTAAAAAAAAACTGATATATATAAATAAAAATTCATCCATAATTAAAAATATAAAAATTCATCCATAATTAAAAATATGAAAATGATCTTCCATTTTTTTTTTTTTTTTGTTGTTGTCATACATTGTACAAGAAAGACTAACTAAGCAATAATATAAAGCTAACAGAAGAAAGGGCATCACTAGCATCATCTCACTAAAGTTTAGCAATAAGCACATATATCTTATTCACATCTTCATGTCTGTCGTGGCACAGATGATTTCAAATGAACAGAATGAAAAGACAAGGGAAAATTACAACTCTCAACACCGCCTTCTCCACTACTTTCACAGTATGCAGATATTCTTCCTTCAAGTCATCCGGTAGCCAATTACAAATCCTGAAAAATAAGGATTATATTAAAACTAGACTAAAACAAAAAATTTAAAACTAAAATGTGCATCCCTTGAAACCATCATTAGTCTAAATTATCAAGACACACTGACAATTCTCCAAGTCACAAAATCATACACCTAAACACTAATCCCGCAACAGGTGACAAACATCAAATGTCTGAAATAAAAGTCACTACATTAATATGGCAATGATATCACAACAATTCAAACTAATTGGCCACTAGTACATGAAATTAAATCCTACAAAACTAACACAATTAAACATGCTTCCTGGAATACAAGATAACTACATTTGATTACCATCCATGCCGTGATGAACTCAATTAAAAATCCCACAAACCGGATTCAACTCAACTCAACAAAGTCTGGAATTTCAAATTAAATTCCATTGAAATCATATTTCAACAAATTGGATAGCTTTAATTTCCATGGAACATATTAGCACCACAAAAACCCATTTGAACTTGGGATACAACATTACTACCACTATACTATATTAACTTTAAACATGAGATAGAACTTAATACCCTTCAACCCTCACTTGGAAAAACTGTAATCACGGTATGATGTAGTTATTGTTGTCTTCAAAATTCCGATTGAACACTCACTGAACTTCCGGACTCTCACAATGGATAACAATACCGCAACAGTAAAATGGTTAAATGCCCGAAGATCTGATTTCACCAACCCCATAAATTCAGATATGATTTGAAAATCTACTAGTCTGTAAGGTTTTAAGAGAAGCTTACAAAAAAATTCAACATGATCAACATGAAGAACATATAAATATACATATGGTAATATGTGAAAAATTGAGATGTAGAACAATAAATTCAGAGTTTGATACCTGAAAAGACTTTCAAAGCCCTATAAATTCAAGAAGCCACCAAGGACCTACAAGAAATTAAGTATGTGAGCAAACAAGAAATGGATGAATGACAATTGAATCAGGAAGCATATTGACCTAAACAATTCAAAACTGGACCATCAGAAACTAACTGTAAAGCAATAAAAACTTGTAATTAATCTAGAAAACAAACATATTGTATGCATTGATTGGGTTTGAATTGAAACTTTGGGCACAAAGGGGCCCAATTTAGGGGTTTATTATTATTATTATTATTATTATTATTATTATTATTATTATTATTATTATTTAGCATATACATAATGCAAACACTTCCAGAGCTCAAAAGTGAGACTGATAGCAATAACTTACAGCAAGACAAAGATTAAAGGGCCAAAGCCCAAAAAGCTATTATAGCATATATATACATATACACACAATTAGTATGCAGATAAGAACTATATATATAGAAATTGATAGAATGCATTGAAACCCTGCTGAAGTAGTACTAGCAAGTTAAAGAGGAGAGTGAGAATGAAACCCTAGAATGAAAAGGTAAATTTGATGCACTAAACAAGGTACATTTTGAGATCAATCAAGTGACACTAAATTACTTGAAAAGCTGAGCTGTGTAGTGATAATATTAAAAAGGGTTTGGACTCACCACCAAGACAAGAGCATGAGTTGAACCCATTTGCAAAAATGGAGTCAATGTCGCCGGAGAAGCTGACGGAGAGTCGCCGGATAGAAGAGAGAGAAAGTCCAAGTCGGAGCGACTGTGTGTAAAGAAATGAGCCACATGCCTCTGTTTATAGATTAAAGGAAAAAGACAAGAAAAAATGTTTTAGTTTTGGATTTTTAAAAAATAATTTTTGAATTTTCAGTTGTATATTGGCCATGTTTATTAGAATTTTTTAAGTTAAAAATTAATAATTAAAAAATAGAAGGAAAAAAAATTCCTTAGTTCTATATAATTAAATCTTTTAAATATTATTTTAATAAATTATAAGGAAGAATAGTACAAAACATACTCCTAATTTAAAATAAATTATAATAAGTTAGTTTACAGAAATTTTAAAATATTGTATTCAATTTTTTTACTTTTTAACTTAAGTTAGAGATTGTTTGAATGATTTATATAAGTATATTTTTTATTTTTTTACGAAAAAATAAATAGAAATATTGAAAAAAATCAGTGCGTTTAGTTTTAATTTTCTAAAAATTAAGTTTTTCATTTTTCGTATTTTTTGTTTTTAGTGAATATTTTCAAAATTTTAGTCAATTTTTTTTTTATTTTTTTTAGATGCATCTTACTTAGATGTATCTAAATAGTAAAATATTTGTGAAAAGATATTTTTAAAAATTAATAAATACACAAAACTATGAAAAATATACTGAATTTTTATATTTTTTGTTATATTTTTAGTATTTAGTGACTTTTTAAAAAAATATATATAAATATTATACTTTTTAAGTGTATTTATATTAAGTGTGTTTAAAAATTTTAAAAAATTACTGCAAATATTTAAAAAATTCATTGAAAACAAAAAAAAATAGAATTTTTTAAAAATGATTTTTTTTTTGAAGATCAAAACTAAACAAGCTAATATAACTCTAAAAAGATAAATATATATATATATATATACTTTTACAGGAACGTGTCTAGATATAGCGGAAAATTAATTAAATAAAACATTACATGCATTACATTTTGTCAACTTTATTGACTAGATATTTGGAATGTCGGGAAGAACCTAGGTCAGCATCTAGCCCATTCATTTGCCACAATTTGCGCCATTGACCAAAAAATATTGAAGAAAATTAGTGATAAATTTAATTTAGAGAGTGTTTAAGGCATTAGATTCAATGTATATTTTTTTGTTAGTGAGAAGTTTATGTTTTGTGAAATAATTTGGTGAGAAGTTTTATAAGACATTTTGTTTCTAATTTTATCCTTTGTCTTTTTTTTATTTGTTTGATTTTTTGTTGACTATCTGTTCAAATTTTTTACTTATCTGCTTAAATTTATATCTATCTATTTAAATTTTTTCTCTATCTATTCAATTTTTTTACCCTATCTGTTTAAATTTTTACTATTTGTTGAATTTTTACACATCTCTTTTTTCTCTATCTGTTGAAATTCTCATGTTTAACTTACTTGAATAGATCATATACACTATTCAAAAACTTATCTGTTCAATTTTTTTCTATTTGCAAAAAATATATGTTCATGAATCCACTATCTATTGGAGTCATTTTATCTCTCCACTATCTGTTGACCCATTACAAATCTCATCAACAACATTCATCAACAGCAACAATCAAACGGCAATGATCTTTTGACCATCGATTTTCAGAATATTTTTAATATTTTGATTTTTGGAATATTTTTAATATTTAATTTTTAAAATATTTTTAATATTTTAATTTTTTAAATATTTCTAATATTTATACAGGTTTAAAAAATTAATTGACAAAAAAATTAATTGATAGAAAATAATTGACATAGAAGTTGTTTGAAAAAAAAATATTCAAAAAAAATTACTTAAAAACAATTAATTGAAAAAAAAAATATTTTTTTATTTGAGTATTTTAAAAATAGTTTGGTTATGACTGTTGATCAAAAATACGGATATCGAGTTTTGAGTTGTGTGTTTGATTAACAATTATAGGTTGAATTAAGTTTTGAAAACTATTTTGAAAACTCATCACCAAACAAATTTTCTTATTTCACATGTCACATCAAACTTTCAACAAAGACTGATAGGCAGAGAAGAGTGATGAGAGAGAGAGAGAAGAGAGGTAATATTTTGTAGTAGAGGAGAGGAAGCGGCAGTAGTGGTGAAGGTGGTGCATAAGAGGTGGTGGTGGTGGTGGTGGTGGTGGTGATGACGAAGGAGATTAGTGATAAAGTTGTGGTAGTGGTAGTGGTAGTGGTATAGGAGATAGAGTGGCGGCAATGAAGGAGAGGTAATAGTAGTAGTAGTAGTAATAGTAGTAGTAGTAGTAGTAGTAGTGGTGGTAGTAGTAGTAGTAGTGGAAGTGGTAATGGTAGTGGAGTGGTAGCGATGGTGGTAGTAATAGTAGTCGTAGAGGTGGAATGGCAACAGTGGTAATAATAGTGGTAGTGGAATGACATTTGCAGTAGTGGTGAAGGTGGTAGAGGAAATGGGTGGTGAGAGAGAGATGAGTGAGAGACAGATAGAGAGAGAGACAAAGACATAAATAGAGTGATGAACGAGAGAGAGATAAAGTGGTCGCTAAAAGTGCATTTTCTTGTAGTGGAGAGCTCGGTAAATAGAGAAGAGTGGAGGAAGAGAGTGAGCAAGGTGAACACAATGGGAAAGAGAGACAGACATACAGACACAGAAAGAGAAGAGTGAGAGACAGATAGACAGACAGACAGACACAGAGAGAGAAAGAGAGAGAGAAGAGTGATGAGTGAGAGAGAGACAAAGAGAGAAAGAGATAGAGAAAGATAGATATACAGAGAGAAAGAGATAGAGACAAACGGACAGACAGAAAAATAGAGAGAAACAAGAGATGAGGGAGAGATAGACAAAGAGAGAGAGAAATAGAGCGAAAAGAGATAATCGAGAGAAAGACATAGAAAAAGAGAGAGACAGAGAGAGAAGAAAGATGAGCGAGAGAGAGATAGAGAGAAGAGAGATGAGCGAGAGAGATAGAGAAAGAAGAGAGATGAGAGAGAGAGAGAGAGAAGAGAGATGAGCGAGAGAGATAGAGAAAGAAGAGAGATGAGCGAGAGAGATAGAGAAAGAAGAGAGATGAGAGAGAGATAGAGAGATGAGAGATGAGTGAGAGACAAAAAAAGAAAGAGGCAGAGACAGAGATAGATACAGAAGAATGATGAGTGAGAGAAAGAAAGAGAAGAGAAAGAGAGACAAAGAGAGAAATAGAGTGAGAGTGAGAGACAGAAAAAGAGACAGAGAGAGAAAAGAGATGAACGAGAGAGACAGAGAGAGATAGAGAGAAGAGAGATGAGAGATGAGAGAGATAAAAAGAAGAGAGATGAGCGAGAGAGATAGAGAGAAAATAGATGAGCGAAAAAGACAAAGAGAGAAAAGAGATGAGAGAAGAGATAAATAAGTGAGAGACAGAGAGAGACAGAGACAGATAGACAGAGAAGAGTGATGAGTGAGAGAAAGAAAGAGAAGAGAGAGAGGAAGATGAACAAATGGGTGAAAAGAGATAGACAAAGAGAGAGAAAAAAAAGAGTGAAAAGAGATAAACGAAAGAGAGACAGAAAAAGATAAGCGAGAGAGCGAGAGAGATAAAGAGACGAGATAGAGAAGAGAGATGGGCGAGAGACAGACAGACAGACAGACAGAGAAGAGTGGTGAATGAGAGAGAGAAAGAGAAGAGAGACAGAGACACAACGAGAAAGAGAGAGACAGACAGACAAAGAAGAGTGATGAGTGAGAGAGAGAAAGAGAAGAGAGACAGAGACAGAGACAAGAAGATGAAAAAATGGGTGAAAAGAGAAATATTATATCAAAAGAGTAAGACGACGTCATTTTTTATTTTTATTTTTATGTTTTTGTGACAGAAAAATATCGTTGCATTTATTTAAACCTTTTTGCGACGGCACATTTTTTTTTTTTGCGACAGCAATCTCCACCGTCGTAAATACTCTTTTTTTTTTTTGCGACAGCAATTTCTGCCGTCGCAAATACTCTTCTTTTTCGCGACAGCAATTTTTGCCGTCGCAAATACTCTATTTTTTTGCGACAGTAAGTTATGCCGTCGCAAAAGGTCACATTTTTTGCGACAGCAAGTTGTGCCATCTCAAAAAGTTATATTTTTTTGTGATGGCAGGTTGTGCCGTCTCAAAAAGTCACTTTTTGCGACAGCAAATGTGCTGTCGCAAAAAGTCCCGTCTTTTAAGCCCAGTTTTCTTGTAGTGTAATGAATTAAAATCTAAGATGACTTAAGTTTCGACAAGACAAAACATAAAAAATAAAAAATAAAAAAATGGATTGATTTATCTTCTAAGATTTGCAAAAGGTTTTTTTCTTTAAAAAAAAAAAAAAAATTGAAAAATCTTATAGTCAAAAAATATCTTTACCGTGCTACTATGCAAGGACGATGATGAATCATTGTAGAACTAACAAATAAAAGCATTACAATTATGCACTGTGTACAATTGTTAAGCTGTTCATTTTCTAAGAGCTCCATGATACAAAAATGTTCTCATGGTCTTGCAAAATAGGAAAACAAGTTAAAACTAAAGAAATCTAGTGCCGTGAGAATTGAATACATCAAACATAAACACTGAAATATATAAGATAGGAGAAAAATCTAAAACCGAATCCTCTTGAATTTAATTGTAAATTTTTAAGGAAGATAAACAAAAAAACCTTTAATATGGTAAAATCTTGGCCTAATAAAAGCTTTAATTGTCATAGCTTTAATATTTTAAGGAAATGTTAACACCAAAAATTGGAATTCACTATCAACAAAGGCATGAGCACGTGCAAAGGAGGGCCAAGAGTGAAGGAAGTATAGTTAGTGGCCAAAGATAGAGGAATGAGGGTGCAACACATGACAGTTGCAGGAGAAGAGAAAGCTCAAAGGCAATTGGAGCAGTTGCAGTAGTTGCAACTTATGGGCAATTATAGGAGCCCAGCAACTAGACACGTGGCAGCACAGCATGGCCAGTAAAGGCCATATAAGAGCTGGGACTTCAATAGAGAAGGGGTTTTAACCAAATTCACAATTCATGTGAAACTTAGGAGTAGTATAGCTTACTTAGAGGTAGTTCTTGTAATTAGGAGTAGTGCATTTGTAATTCAGCTTTTTGTACCTAGTTTGCCCCTGTCGATTGTAACCCAGTTCGAACTTGTAATTTGATGCTTGCAATTAAGTAACAAGTTTAATTATTTTTTCAGTAAAATGTCAGTTTATTTACACTTATTTCTTCACATTACAACCTCTAAAGAAGTTCTTGAATCTGTCAAGGCATAAGACATCAACCACATTGCCTGATTGAGTTGTGGTTTGTGAAAACTAGTTTCTCTGTCGATTCTATTTGTCAATTTGACTTAAACCAGATTTTTGCTAACAGGAAGATATACATTCTATGAGTTTATTAATACAATATCCCTTTTGGTTTGACAAAGTACTAGGCCCATTGTCATAGTTTGTATTTTATCAAACTTAACCGATCATGAAAAACTATGTAAAAATACCCTTTGATATCGAAAGAAAATTACCTTCTTAAGGTAATCTTCAAAAGGAAATGGATCATTTAAAATTGAATGCCAACCTGTCAATCATTTTGAGGAAAATGTATATAATATTTTTAGTCTAAAGTTTAAAAAGTCATTATCCATTAAACTAAATTAATATAATATGAAATTTTAACCTTAAAACTAATGCAATTAAAACTGTAAGAACCAAATTAACATAAGAGTCAAACCACTAGTCTATGGTGTAATTTAAATTAGGGCTACTGTGAGAATACATGATTACATAGGCGTACCTTTTGTTGGCAGAATAATTTCCACATGAAATTTTTTTTATTTATGATCGAGTGTCCAATTAGCTTAAGCGCATCAACCAATGTCAGGATCACGCAAAGTGCTCCTTTACATAAATTGAGTAAGGAGTTGATAACATCTAATGAGATAAACTTGAGACCTGGAGGAGCATACCGAGGCCTAAGCTGCACCATTAGGCCCATCCTTGGGTTTAATTTCCAGATTGGATATGCTACCAATTGATTGATCAATCCAGACGCTGCTCTGAATCTTGACTGCAAAGTCAGAGAACTATTTTGCTTCATTTTAAGGATACCGGTGAAGAGCACCAAAATCAATTGGTGGGCAAAGAAGTCCCAAGTGGAAGTGTGCGAACGAACTATTCGATGAAAGTCCTTGGTGGATTTTTGGGATTTTAGGGTGGGAGATTGTTATATATATCTGTATAGGTATTTATATTTTTGCGTCAGTGGGCAGTTTTTCATAACGGGAGATTCAATTTTGGGCAGAGGATGAGTCGACGAAGAAGAGATAGGAAGGACGGAACAAGGAAACCAGAGACTGGGCAGATAAATGGGAGGAAGTGGGGACGTTCCTGCGCAGTCCGTGCAGCAGCTGCGGCGATTTGGGTCCATTTCGGAGTCCATTTTGATAATTCGAACCATTCATATTTTAGAATACGGCAAGTAGAACATGTTTGCAAAAAATCAAGTTAATCGGATAGCGTTTACCCATTCATCCACTCATATTTGTATCTATAAAAATAAATACAAATGTATTTTAACTTGATTAAAATGAATAAAAATATGAGTGGATGAATAGGTAAACGATATCCGATTAATTTAATTTTTTGCAGGTATTTCTACTTGACGTATTCTAAAATGTGAACGGTTCGAATTATCAAAATGAACCCAAATCACCGCACAGAAGACGCTGCTGCGCGGGCTACACAACAACGTCCCCACTTCCCACTTGAACCCGTTACCTAACATAATTATTACTCCTTCTGCCCAAAATAATAGTCTTTTTAAAAAAAATTTAACTTTCTTTGTTTATATAATTATTACACTTTAAAATATTAATTTTTTAAAATTACGTTTTGATAGTATATTTTTTAGAGATTTATTAGAAAAAAAAAATTTCAAGTGTTTATATCATAATTAGTTCATAAGATATTCTTGTACTCCAATAAATCCTATTATTTGGATATTTAATCTATCAAATCCTAATTCTCATGGTTAAGGTATTTTATAGATATTTCTACCATTACAAATATGTTTTGAACGGTTATCAATTTGGTGATGTGAACATTGATATTTTACAATATGAATATTTACATTAACGTGTGAATGTTCACATTGACGATGTGAACATTCACATAACGGAACATTCACACTATAAATGTGAATATCATTAGGGGTATTTTGGTAACTATATCACGCATAAGACTTATTGGAACATAAAAAAATAATGTAAACTAAATGAAACATCAATAGGTGAAAAGGGATTTATGAACAAGTGTCCCTACAATTTTTTGATAATATCAATTGTCATAATTGTACATTTTGTACTATTAACGAATTTAAAAGAAAGGCAAAATAAGAAATTCATATTATTTTAGTCCTTAATTTTTGAAAAAAAAAAGACTAATATTTTGGGACAATAAAAAATAGAATAAGAGACTAATGTTTTGAGACGGAGGAAGTACTGACATTACTTCAATCCGTTAATTAACATAACTGTGAGCTAGGAGAGGGATTAAAATTTAGAAAAATTTACCTATAAATCTAATATGAGGAATGTTGACCTATTTAGTCTTAAGAGTTTTTTTATGAATCAATTAGTCCTTTTTGTTTTAGAAAGCTGTATTTATTTGATTTGGTGCTATTTGAATTTAAGTGATTGCCCTTTTATGATTTATTTTTTCAATTTTCTAATTCGTTTTTGTCATGGGAATGGAAAGGTAAGGTTGTGGAAAATTCTTTTCAAGCGTGGAAATATATATTTCTATTAGTGTGATTTTCTGGTGTTATATTGAAATGCTATATTAGAGTGCTATATTTAAAAAAAGAAAATATACTAAGGAGTTTTTATATGTTAAATTGATTAAAATGTTACGTTTAGAAAAAATACGCCAAGGAGTTTTCTTGGAATGTTACATTCTTATGTTTTAGAAAAGTACACTAAGGAGTTTTTGTGTTACATTGATTGGAGTGTTACGTTTAGAAAAAGTATACTAAAGAGTTTTTATGTGTTACATTGATTGGAGTGTAACATTTGAGAAAAATAAGCTAAGGGGTTTTCTTGGAATGTTACATTGTTAGTTTTTATGTATTACATTGATTGAAGTGTTACGTTTGAAAAAAATATACTAAATTTTTCTTTTTTTGAAATGTTACGTTGTTACGTTTGAAAAAAATACACTAAAAAAACTTTTAATGTGTTACATTGGAATGTTACATTTGGAAAAATCCACATTTGTCTATCAACACAGCACACGCCCGTTTATACTTAACCCTTAATGTAATTCACATTAGAATAGGACCTTTGAATCCATTTAAAATTAAAAAAAAAAAAAAAAAAAGACCAAACAGTTCTTAAAATCACTATTTGAGATTTTATTTTTATTTTTTTTTTATCAGCAAATGTTAGTTGCTAGATTAGCACCTATGGGAGAAAATCTCCTCATTCTTAACAAAGCACCTAAATGCGTGAACTCCCTTAATTCAACTCCTTTAACTGAGAATTGAACGCATGACCTCCCTATGGACTAAGCCCTAAGAGCATCCACAATGGGATGGCTAAAATTGCTTGCTAAAGTGTGTTATATGACAAAAAGTGATAAAAGTGAGGCCAAAAAATGTGTGTTATGGTATGTTAAGAGTTTGTTAATTTTAGAGAGTAAGTAGTAGTACAATGGATATGTTAAGGTATGTGTTAAAAAAAATATATATATATATATATATATAAATGCGCACCACAACTATTAGGTCCTCTGCCGGGACATCCGCCTGGATGTCCGGCGGGTTAATCTGTTTTTTTTTTTTTTAAACTTGTTGGGCATTGTTTTTTTAACATTAATGTTTAATGTGTTTTTTTTTATTGCATTTTTGTTTTTTTTAATGTTATTTTCTGGGTTGTTATTGAAAAATAATATTATATTTTTTGGGTTGGCAGCAAACCCAACACCCTCTCTCTCTGTGGTTAAAACACTAGTTACAATTAACACACAAGTTAATACACAACACTAATAGTTGACACTAACACACAAGTTAGCAACTCCATTGCAACACAAAACAGTGTCTTTAGTTAGCCAAAATTTAGCCACTAACACTAGCACACCCACTAATGCATCTATTGTGGATGTTCTAAGAGAAGTATTATGACCAACTAAATTAAATCTAATTGATTACTATTTGAAATTTATTAATATTTCAACCTAAAATTTATGTGACGAATCTTACTCATAAAGGTTAGTATTTTTCAAAATAAACTTATCTATGATTCGACCAACACTAAATGAATTTAGATTATGTATTTATTTTTTATTAAATAAAAGTATGTGATGATTCGACTACTGAGCTGTTTTTTTAATTATTTATAACTTGGGTGTCGGGTCAGGTTTTTCTTCTTTTTTTTTCTACTCAACTGTTAACGTTATGACTTTTTTTTTAACTATTTTTTTATACTTTTTTTTAAGGGAGATTTACTAATAAATCTCAAATGTTAAACTTATGAATCAATTGGTCCCAATTTTTTTCTAATAAACCGTTTAGTCCTTGGATATTTTGAGAGACCTTAATGCCCTCATTTAGATGTTATTAGATGCATGCTCTTTATGAGGGTGTGTCACGTGACAAACACAATGGGTGCCACACATCAACAAAGTACACCAAGGCTCTTTATGAAGGTGTGTCACGTGACACACAATATGTCACGCGACACACACAATGGGTGTCACATATCAACAAAGTACACTAAAGCTCTTTATGCTTTTTGCCAATATGTCACGTGACACACACAATGGGTATCACACATTAACAAAGTACACTAAGGGTCTTTATGCTTTTTGCCTTGGAATGATGTATGTCACGCGACACACACACGGAAGGGGTGACACACATAATGGGTGACACACATCAACAAAGTACACCAAGGCTCTTTATGAGGGTGTGTTACGCGACACACACAATGGGTGCCACACATCAACAAAGTATACTAAGGCTCTTTATGCTTTTTGTCTTGGAGTGTCACATGACACACACAATATGTTACTCGACACACACAATGGGTGTCACACATCAACAAAGTACACTGAGACTCTTTATACTTTTTGCCTTGGAGTGTCACGCGACACAGACAATGGGTGTCACACATCAACAAAGTACACTAAGGCTCTTTATGCTTTATGTCTTGGAATGGTGTATATCACACGACACACACACAGAAGGGTATAATTGACCACTCAATGTTACTAAATAAAGGAAATAGAATCAACTGGTAAGATATTTCCCCACTAATAGGACTAATCAGAACAATAGAAATAACCTTAGGACCAATTGGTAAAACTGTTTGTGAGATAGGATTTATTGGTAAATATCTCTTTTTTTTACACCAAACACGTCATAACTTAAATAGAAATATTGGATAAATTATAATAGTAGTCTTACATTTTATCTCTTATATCATTTTGATTTTTACATTTTCAATTGACTCAAGCCTTATTTAGCAAGTGGTGATTTTAGTCAAAAAGTCATTAAAAAAATAAAAAGTCAACAACCTATATCAAAATTTTAAAAATTCTCTTCTCTTACTACTTTTTGCACATTTTTTCGTAAAAAATCAAAAAATCATCTCAAACATACTAATTTTTTTTACATCGTATTTTAGCCAAAAAGTCAAAAAGTTACTAAAAAAACTTGTTCCCAAACAAGGCCTCAGTTTTTGCATTAATTTTAAAATTTTGTGTCAATTTGATCCAATTAATAATGTTGTTAGTGTTTTTGACGAAAAATAATCAATAAATTGATTTAAGTTTTTTTTTAATTTATCAGCCAATAAATTGATTTAAGTTAACTCACTGAGTTGAGTAATTTTATAATTTTACTTTTAAAAAATATGATACATACCACCAATGGCAGAGCCAAAAAACTAAATCAGAAGGGGCACTTCTTGATTACAAACTTTAATTTTTTTTCCCATAACCAACAATAAGAAGATAATAATAATTTTTGAAATAATATTAAGTACAAAAATTTAAATAAATTATCACAAAAGTATTTCACATAAAATTTCATAATTAATTTCGAGTAAAATCGAAAAGAAAGTATTGCATGCAACTAGTGTATCATGGACAATGTAAAAACAATTATATATTTAAGTCTTAAGATAAATTATATAATGGTAAGATAAATCAAATTTTTACAAAATTTGGATAAAAATTTCATATAATAGTGATATCACGTCATTATTGACATATGAGTAAACTCTACATACAAATATAACTAAATATAACTAACACTCTTAAAATTTTTTACACATATATAGTGAGATTAATTATATTTGCAAATCAATAATGATGGATATTACCTTTATATTGAGATTTTTTCATAAAATGTTCATACATAAAAATATAATTTGTTATAGTCACTTCATTTTCAATAAAACAATCACTATTGTTTTCATAAATTTAAAAATGCCCTTGAAATTTTATTCTAAATATTATTTTTTTTTAAATTTTATTTATAGACATATGTAAAAAGAAAAATTAAAAATTCAGGGGGCACGTGACCCCCCTAAGCCCCATGTGGCTCCGCCACTACATACCACTTATATATATGTTTTTCATAACAAAAATATTAAGAGTTGTAATTAATTAGATCAAATTAAAACAAAGTCATAAATTTATAGTTCAAATTAAGTCAATTGAAATTATAGAAATCAAAATAACACAAACTAAAATACAAGAACTACTTTCATAATTTGTCTGAAAATATTTATTAACAAACAACGTTTACGAGCATTCCACATAACGCAGTTGATCAAATCAGAGAAGAAACAACAATTATATATTTTATGGTGTCAATACATTAGTTTAATTATTATTTTTACTAAAAATATATTATTTATCCAAAAGTATTCATATCTATTCAAAATATAACTATTCACCGATTTGTTCAAACATCACACATAATACAAAAAATTATATAACTCACTTGCATCAAAACTCATAATATATAAAAGAAAACCTATGGATTCAAAAACTTAGACAATATAAATATGTATTCATACTTTAGAACGTTTCCAAGAAGTGACAAAAGAGTCTATACTTAACTCCATGATCTTTTAATCAAAGAAAACACTCTGCAACATATATGGTGAGAGACCGTGTATGTACCCGTAATACCCCTGTTCCGTGATACGTTAATTGGTCCTTAACATGATGTGATTATGTATTTTGATATGATTTTGTGTTCCACTATGTGAAAATATGTGGTTTGAAGTTCTATCTGTTCACCATAGGGATATCTGTTGAATAATCTTTTTTGGAAATTGAATTGATGGCCTTACCGGCCATAGAACCCGGAATTGATTTCGCCATTGTGATTGGCATAATTTTTAGAGCCTACGGTGAAATTTAATTGAAAAATGATTCAGGCCAGATTAAATTGATTAATTAATGAATTGGTGCTCAAATATGTAATATTAAATTAATGAGGCTTAGTGGGGTTATATGGGACCCTTATGTATTCAACTCCCTCATCTTATTTCATTCTTGGCTGATTTAACTCTCTAGAGGAGGAGAGACCCGAATTAGAGAGAGAGAGAGGGGAGGAAATCAAAGTTTTGCTCTTGAATCTTGGAAGTCTTGAAGACAACTCTAGACTTGACCAAATTGGAAGAATTGAGCCCCTAGGTAAGCATTGATTCTTGAATTCATGAGTTTAATGTGTAATCTTGTGTGTTCAAGGGTTGTTTGTGATCAAGAGCATGATTTGAGTTGGTTTTATTGAAATTGAGGCTTGATATGTGCATGCATGTAAAGAACTCCTATGGAATCACAAAATCTAGCATGTAATTTGTGAAATTGTGAAAGATTGGTAGTGTAATCCCACATGCAAGCATGTCTTTGTTGAGTCTTATGGGAATGAGCACTAATTGCATTATTTGAAATGAAAATGAAGTCAAAATGGGCATGCATGTACAAAACATGGGGGTATAAGTCTTGAATGTTTGAATTTGAGCATGTTGGTGATGGGTTTGAGATATTTTGGGACATGCATGTAGATAAATCATGAAATTGAGCTTCCTGATGTTGTAATCCTGTATTAGTAGCATGTTAGCATGTGTAAATGTGTAATTTGAGCATGTCTGGACTATGTGTATTGTGTGGGTAATTACTTCGATGTTACCTTTGTTGTTTCGGGAATCAGAATCTGGATCCATCTTATGTTCCTGAAGACTGCTAATTGACCTTGGATAATTGTGATGAGTCACTGGACTAAATACCGAATCAGATCGTGAATTGGGAAAATTATTGAAGAATGAATTGAACTTTTGTGACACAGAATAGACCGAACTTCTGTGATAAAGTTAGCCGACATCTAAAATAAATTTGTTGGTGACCTACCATGAATGGGGCAATTAGTGAATTTGTGTTTGAATATTTTCGGTACCAACAGGTCGAAGTCGAATATCAGTGGTGGCAGAACTGCTTCAATCTCTCCATTTTGGAATGGGAATGGGAATATGTGGCTACGAATTTCGTTGTGGGGCTACCTTGAGCACCCAAGGTATAAGTCCCATTTGGGCTATTGTAGGTAAAATTATTGAAGTTGCCCATTTCTCCCTATAAAATTTTGTATGATGCTTGTAGACTAGCCACTGTTTACATCGATGAGATCGCTCATTTAAT
>NW_021024818.1:1699926-1738332 GCF_004153795.1 Camellia sinensis | reverse complement strand
CGACCTTCGGTCACTCATTCATTTCAAAACGGCCTTTGGCCCACTCATTTATTTCAAAACGGCCTTTGGCCCACTCATTCATTTCAAAACGGCCTTTGGCCCACTCATTTCATTTCAAAACGGCCTTTGGCCCATTTATGCTTATCGAAACGACCTTGGGTCCATTTATACGTTCATATCAGACTTACGTCCACAATCCCACAATCCCAATTAGCAATTCATAAAGCTTCAAAGGGAGTAAACAATTGGACATTTACGAGCATTCAAATATCGATATTACTCACAGTGATCGGCTTGTGGATTTGCCCTAGAGCTTGACCCTACACGTTTCATGAGCAACAAAAGGGTCATTAACAGTTCAATCCGTTCTTTAATTCACATAATTCCTCTTTAGGCTTTATTATCATCTCACTAACTCATTTACAATGCTTAACATATGCCTAAGAGTGCTTGCAAGTGAAAGAGAACGGAAAACAGAACACAAAATGCAAAAACAGGATTTCAGAAAATAGGGTCCCCGCTCGAGCGTGGACTTCCCCGCTCGAGCGGACCCTTAGGTCTGCGAAAGTACTGGTTGCCTTCAATTCCAGCTCGAGCGTGAACTGGGCCGCTCGAGCGGACTGCTGTCTACATAGATCCCCGCTCGAGCGTCAACTTCCCCGCTCGAGGCGGGCACCATGTCTGCAGAAAATGCTGGGAGCTCGATTTCTCCGCTCGAGCGTCACTTCACCCGCTCGAGCAGACGTCGAAAATCTGGGAATCCCAAGTTGAGTTCTTGAGCTCCATTCGACTTTTAACCAACAAATCATGCATGTTGTAGCTCAAATATCACATATAAGTATACTAACAAGGTATAAACACCAAAACACCTTATTATGGAGCTCAATTTCAAGGATTAAACACTTGCATGTCTCAAATTGACACCAAACTCAATTCTATCATACATATTCATGCATTCAAAGCTCCCATCTTCAATTATTCGGACATGCATGCCCATTTGACTTCATATTCACTTCAAATAATGTAATTAGTGCTCATTCCCATAAAATTTAACAAAGACATGCTTGCATGTGGGATACACTACCAATCTTTCACAATTTCACAAATTACATGCTAGATTTTGTGATTCCATAGGAGTTCTTTACATGCATGCACTTATCAAGCCTCGATTTCAATTAAAACCAACTCAAATCATGCTCTTGATCACAAACACCCTTGAACACACAAGATTACACATTAAACTCATGAATTCAAGAATCAAAGCTTACCTAGGGGCTCAATTCTTCCAATTTATGGTCAAGTCTAGAGTTGTCTTCAAGGCTTCCAAGATTCAAGAGCAAAATTTGATTTCCTCCCCTCTCTCTCTCTAATTCGGGTCTCTCCTCCTCTAGAGAGTTAAATCAGCCAAAGGATGAAATAAAATGAGGGAGTTGAATACATAAGGGTCCCATATAACCCCACTAAGCCTCATTAATTTAATATTACATATTTGAGCACCAATTCATTAATTAATCAATTTAATCTGGCCTGAATCATTTTTCAATTAAATTTCACCGTAGGCTCTAAAAATTATGCCAATCACAATGGCGAAATCAATTCCGGGTTCTATGGCCGGTAAGGCCATCAATTCAATTTCCAAAAAATTATTCAACAGATATCCCTATGGTGAACAGATAGAACTTCAAACCACATATTTTCACATAGTGGAACACAAAATCATATCAAAATACATAATCACATCATGTTAAGGACCAATTAACGTATCACGGAACAGGGGTATTACGGGTACATACACGGTCTCTCACCAATATGTTGCAGAGTGTTTTCTTTGATTAAAAGATCATGGAGTTAAGTATAGACTCTTTTGTCACTTCTTGGAAACGTTCTAAAGTATGAATACATATTTATATTGTCTAAGTTTTTGAATCCATAGGTTTTCTTTTATATATTATGAGTTTTGATGCAAGTGAGTTATATAATTTTTTGTATTATGTGTGATGTTTGAACAAATCGGTGAATAGTTATATTTTGAATAGATATGAATACTTTTGGATAAATAATATATTTTTAGTAAAAATAATAATTAAACTAATGTATTGACACCATAAAATATATAATTGTTGTTTCTTCTCTGATTTGATCAACTGCGTTATGTGGAATGCTCGTAAACGTTGTTTGTTAATAAATATTTTCAGACAATTATGAAAGTATTTTGTATTTTAGTTTGTGTTATTTTGATTTCTATAATTTCAATTGACTTAATTTGAACTATAAATTTATGACTTTGTTTTAATTTGATCTAATTAATTACAACTCTTAATATTTTTGTTATGAAAAAACATATATATAAGTGGTATGTAGTGGCGGAGCCACATGGGGCTTAGGGGGGTCACGTGCCCCCTGAATTTTTAATTTTTCTTTTTACATATGTCTATAAATAAAATTTAAAAAAAAATATATTTAGAATAAAATTTCAAGGGCATTTTTAAATTTATGAAAACAATAGTATTGTTTTATTGAAAATGAAGTGACTATAACAAATTATATTTTTATGTATGAACATTTTATGAAAAAATCTCAATATAAAGGTAATATCCATCATTATTTGATTTGCAAATATAATTAATCTCACTATATATGTGTAAAAAATTTTAAGAGTGTTAGTTATATTTAGTTATATTTGTATGTAGAGTTTACTCATATGTCAATAATGACGTGATTCACTATTATATGAAATTTTTTATCCAAATTTTGTAAAAAATTTGATTTATCTTACCATTATATATTTATCTTAAGACTTAAATATATAATTGTTTTTACATTGTCCATGATACACTAGTTGCATGCAATACTTTCTTTTTCGATTTTACTCGAATTAATTATGAAATTTTATGTGAAATACTTTTGTGATAATTTATTTAAATTTTTGTACTTAATATTATTTCAAAAATTATTATATCTTCTTATTGTTGGTTATGGGAAAAAAAATTAAAGTTTGTAATCAAGAAGTGCCCCTTCTGATTTAGTTTTTTGGCTCTGCCATTGGTGGTATGTATCATATTTTTTAAAAGTAAAATTATAAAATAACTCAACTCAGTGAGTTAACTTAAATCAATTTATTGGCTGATAAATTAAAAAAAAAATTAAATCAATTTATTGATTATTTTTCGTCAAAAACACTAACAACATTATTAATTGGATCAAATTGACACAAAATTTTAAAATTAATGCAAAAACTGAGGCCTTGTTTGGGAACAAGTTTTTTTAGTAACTTTTTGACTTTTTGGCTAAAATACGATGTAAAAAAATTAGTATGTTTGAGATGATTTTTTGATTTTTTACGAAAAAATGTGCAAAAAGTAGTAAGAGAAGAGAATTTTTAAAATTTGATATAGGTTGTTGAACTTTTTATTTTTTAATGACTTTTTGACTATAAATCACCACTTGCTAAATAAGGCTTGAGTCAATTGAAAATGTAAAAATCAAAATGATATAAGAGATAAAATGTAAGACTACTATTATAATTTATCCAATATTTCTATTTAAGTTTATGACGTGTTTGGTGTAAAAAAAAAGAGATATTTACCAATAAATCCTATCTCACAAACAGTTTTACCAATTGGTCCTAAGGTTATTTCTATTGTTCTGATTGTCCTATTAGTGGGGAAATATCTTACCAGTTGATTCTATTTCCTTTATTTAGTAACATTGAGTGGTCAATTATACCCTTCTGTGTGTGTGTCGTGTGATATACACCATTCCAAGACATAAAGCTAAAGAGCCTTAGTGTACTTTGTTGATGTGTGACACCCATTGTCTGTGTCGCGTGACACTCCAAGGCAAAAAGTATAAAGAGTCTCAGTGTACTTTGTTGATGTGTGACACCCATTGTGTGTGTCGAGTAACATATTGTGTGTGTCATGTGACACTCCAAGACAAAAAGCATAAAGAGCCTTTAGTATACTTTGTTGATGTGTGGCACCCATTGTGTGTGTCGCGTAACACACCCTCATAAAGAGCCTTGGGTGTACTTTGTTGATGTGTGTCACCCATTATGTGTGTCACCCCTTCCGTGTGTGTGTCGCGTGACATACATCATTCCAAGGCAAAAAGCATAAAGACCCTTAGTGTACTTTGTTAATGTGTGATACCCATTGTGTGTGTCACGTGACATATTGGCAAAAAGCATAAAGAGCTTTAGTGTACTTTGTTGATATGTGACACCCATTGTGTGTGTCGCGTGACATATTGTGTGTCACGTGACACACCTTCATAAAGAGCTTGGTGTACTTTTGTTGATGTGTGGCACCCATTGTGTTTGTCACGTGACACACCCTCATAAAGAGCATGCATCTAATAACATCTAAATGAGGGCATTAAGGTCTCTCAAAATATCCAAGGACTAAACGGTTTATTAGAAAAAAATTGGGACCAATTGATTCATAAGTTTAACATTTGAGATTTATTAGTAAATCTCCCTTAAAAAAAAGTATAAAAAAATAGTTAAAAAAAAAGTCATAACGTTAACAGTTGAGTAGAAAAAAAAAGAAGAAAAACCTGACCCGACACCCAAGTTATAAATAATTAAAAAAACAGCTCCAGTAGTCGAATCATCACATACTTTTATTTTAATAAAAATAAATACATAATCTAAATTCATTTAGTGTTGGTCGAATCATAGATAAGTTTATTTTGAAAAATACTAACCTTTATGAGTAAGATTCGTCACATAAATTTTAGGTTGAAATATTAATAAATTTCAAATAGTAATCAATTAGATTTAATTTAGTTGGTCATAATACTTCTCTTAGAACATCCACAATAGATGCATTAGTGGGTGTGCTAGTGTTAGTGGCTAAATTTTGGCTAACTAAAAGACACTGTTTTGTGTTGCAATGGAGTTGCTAACTTGTGTGTTAGTGTCAACTATTAGTGTTGTGTATTAACTTGTGTGTTAATTGTAACTAGTGTTTTAACCACAGAGAGAGAAGGGTGTTGGGTTTTGCTGCCAACCCAAAAAATATAATATTATTTTTTCAATAACAACCAGAAAATAACATTAAAAAAACAAAAATGCAATAAAAAAAAACACATTAAACATTAATGTTAAAAAAACAATGCCCAAAAGTTTTTAAAAAAAAAAAAAAACAGATTAACCCGCCGGACATCCAGGCGGATGTCCCGGCAGAGGACCTAATAGTTGTGGTGCGCATTTATATATATATATATATATATTTTTTTTAACACATACCTTAACATATCCATTGTACTACTACTTACTCTCTAAAATTAACAAACTCTTAACATACCATAACACACATTTTTTGGCTCACTTTTATCACTTTTTGTCATATAACACACTTTAGCAAGCAATTTTAGCCATCCCATTGTGGATGCTCTTAGGGCTTAGTCCATAGGGAGGTCATGCGTTCAATTCTCAGTTAAAGGAGTTGAATTAAGGGAGTTCACGCATTTAGGTGCTTTGTTAAGAATGAGGAGATTTTCTCCCATAGGTGCTAATCTAGCAACTAACATTTGCTGATAAAAAAAAAATAAAAATAAAATCTCAAATAGTGATTTTAAGAACTATTTGGTCTTTTTTTTTTTTTTTTTTAAATGGATTCAAAGGTCCTATTCTAATGTGAATTACATTAAGGGTTAAGTATAAACGGGCGTGTGCTGTGTTGATAAGACAAATGTGGATTTTTCCAAATGTAACATTCCAATGTACACATTAAAAGTTTTTTTAGTGTATTTTTTTCAAACGTAACAACGTAACATTTCAAAAAAAGAAAAATTTAGTATATTTTTTTCAAACGTAACACTTCAATCAATGTAATACATAAAAACTAACAATGTAACATTCCAAGAAAACCCCTTAGCTTATTTTTCTCAAATGTTACACTCCAATCAATGTAACACATAAAAACTCTTTAGTATACTTTTTCTAAACGTAACACTCCAATCAATGTAACACAAAAACTCCTTAGTGTACTTTTCTAAAACATAAGAATGTAACATTCCAAGAAAACTCCTTGGCGTATTTTTTCTAAACGTAACATTTTAATCAATTTAACATATAAAAACTCCTTAGTATATTTTCTTTTTTTAAATATAGCACTCTAATATAGCATTTCAATATAACACCAGAAAATCACACTAATAGAAATATATATTTCCACGCTTGAAAAGAATTTTCCACAACCTTACCTTTCCATTCCATGACAAAAACGAATTAGAAAATTGAAAAAATAAATCATAAAAGGGCAATCACTTAAATTCAAATAGCACCAAATCAAATAAATACAGCTTTCTAAAACAAAAAGGACTAATTGATTCATAAAAAAACTCTTAAGACTAAATAGGTCAACATTCCTCATATTAGATTTATAGGTAAATTTTTCTAAATTTTAATCCCTCTCCTAGCTCACAGTTATGTTAATTAACGGATTGAAGTAATGTCAGTACTTCCTCCGTCTCAAAACATTAGTCTCTTATTCTATTTTTTATTGTCCCAAAATATTAGTCTTTTTTTTTCAAAAATTAAGACTAAAATATATGAATTTCTTATTTTGCCTTTCTTTTAAATTCGTTAATAGTACAAAATGTACAATTATGACAATTGATATTATCAAAAAATTGTAGACACTTGTTCATAAATCCCTTTTCACCTATTGATGTTTCATTTAGTTTACATTATTTTTTTATGTTCCAATAAGTCTTATGTCGTGAATATTTTGACATATATGAATGGACCTAAGGTCGTTTCGACGTGAACGAAAGGACCGAAGGTCGTTTCGATATGAATAAATGGACCGAAGGTTGTTTTGATGGAAATAAATGGACCAAAGGTCGTTTTGACATATGTGAGTGGGCCGAAGGCCGTTTTGACATGAATGGAAATCTGAATGGGCCAAAGGCCAGAATGTTTGGAACTACAGACACTTGATTTGAATTTTGTATAGTTATATATGTATATTTGTTAAATAGAAGTATGTATTGGGCCCAAGGCCGTTTGGAGCATGTTGTTCTACACATCGTAACTTCTGTATTTGATTTGATATTATTCACTGGGCTATCGCTCACGCTCATTCATGTGTCTTGTAGGTGAGCCAAGAGAAGCACAAACCCAGCCCCAGTGAAGTCTGCTTGGAACAACTAAGGTTTTGAGAGAGTGATCCCTTGTGTCTCACGCATGAGACTCGTCTTCGCCTTTCTGTTATGTATTTACATTTTGTCAGGATGGCGAAGTTTTGTATATGTCTGCTTATAGTTTTTATGGGTTGACTTAATTTGGAGGATCCTGTCTGTACAGAACCTATGTCACTATGTTTCTGTTGTGAGTTATTAACGTACATATGTATGGTTTGTTTTGATGTGCCATGTAAGCACAGCTCTATGGACAAAGTTTTAAATTTGGCTTCCCTTTTGGCCCCCTTTACTCTGAGGTGTTAAGTCTGTTTTGGTTTGAGGCCGTAGGTAATCTTAGGATTACTGGCCGGTTACGTCCTTAACCCATGGGGGCGGGTTCGGGTCGTGACAGTACCACAGCGGCAGAGAGTTTTTGAGAGTATGTGTAGATAATTCTAGACCTTGAGTATTAAGAAATAGGATGAATTTATTCAAATCTAATATGACCACTCTTATGCATACCTTTGTTCGAAAAAACCTACAACCGGTCACAGGAGACTAATGGTCAAAGGAAGCTATTCAAACGAAAATAACTGTATGACCAACTGTCACAACAAATTGATCCACTAGTGTTTTAATTTGTTACACAAAATCGATAGTCACAAACTATTATTCACTAGTTAGAGCATGTTACAAACAGTTAAAGAAGAACACAACTCATGATAGTACTGTTGGAACAATTTTTTGTGTAAAATAAATAAGTTGAAACAAATCAAACAAATAAAAATAAATTACTTATCAAATTTATTTTACCGAACCGAATAAATAATTAAAAGATCAAGTCGAATGTGTGACACTCTATCCTTAACACAGGTTCGCTCCGCTACGGTGCTTACGGATAAATGGCATCTATCTCTCAGGATATAATGATTTTCACAATTGTAGTAGCACTCCAAACAATTTGTACGGCGAACCAAACCTGTGTCCTATACTCTCAAAGTATTTCCTAAAAATTAATATGAAGAATCATACAAAGAAAGAGCAAAATGGACAACAAAAATGAATTTTTTTTCAGATTGTTTTCGAATGCCCAAAGACTGCTGGAAATGGCCTCTATTTATAGGCAAACAATCTGTCCGAACAGGTGTGAATTTTGAATGAACAGATTGGTTTTGAATTCAACAAGTGCAGTTTCAAATTTGAACAGATAACTGCAGCAATTGTGAATCTGTCCAGAAACTGCTGGGCAGTTTTGAATCTGTCCGGGTTCCAACAGATCTGAAAAACTGTTTGGAAAAATTGGACTAGAAGAGATAACATTGGATAGGAAATTAAATTCAAGTTTGAATTAATTTCGTTAAGAATTTTTGGAAAAGATTCAAATAAATTTTCTCTAAAAAATTAATATTAGAACCGACCCAACCCACACCGGCGCCCAGCATGGTCGGTCGGCGGCAGCGCGCGCGTGTGTGGTGGTTTGAGCCAAGGTTTCAGTTTGTTCATATCCTTCTACAAACTTGGGGTGCCCCTTGGGACCCAACCCAACTGTTGTCACCTAGAACTTATATACACACATAAGTTCTCTTCATGTTTCAATGTAGAACAAACCTTACAAGAAAACCCACATTTATTATTTTATTTGTCCATTCCACGAACGCGAAAATGACGTTAACTTCTCATTCACTCATAAATGATTTTGACGAGCCATCTTCACCGTGTGACTTGCCATACGACAAAGAACACGTCACCTCTTCGGACGTACCCCAAAAGACGTGTGGACCCCACTCAATTTTGGGCTCAAAGTTGGCCCAAAATAAGCCTATAAAAACTAATTTTCCAACAATCCCCCATATGAATGGAATTTGACGGAGAGAAAATGAAACAACATGATCTAATTACAGAGAGTATAGATATTGGAAATATTTTGCAAATGATAGGTAGTTTTTGGCTTTGAACTTTCCCTTGTGAGACATTATCGAATATACTAGCTAAACGGTGAACATGATGCTTGAACTATTCAGCCATTTGTGTAAACTAAGACAATAGAACTCACATAATATATTACCAGACATAGTTTAGTTCTTACTATTGTGTTCATTTTGGCCCTGAACAACCTTTTCTTTCATGAGTGCTCTAGAGAATTGTAGCCCTTTCACAAATCTCATAGAACTGGCCTAGTTCACACTCACATAGGTGATTCTTATGAAGAGTAGCCTACCATATTCCACTAGGTTTACCTAGATATAAGAATCATTAAAATTTTACTTAACCTAAAACACTGCAGACATCACTATTTTATCATAGAAATGGGTAGGAGTTTGACTCCCCAGTGATCCTTCTGAGTCATACACAACTCGGTTGTCCCTTTGAACCTAAATCTTAAGATCTCCAGTCAACTAGGTTGGGTTGCCGTTGTGGAAACTCTTATTTAATAGGCTTAAGTCTCATTCCCCTCAATGAATTCTCAACTAACTCTCTTGCTAACCATTTGGTTAGTAGATCCGCTATGTTGTCTTTAGACTTCACATATTCAATGGAAATAATTCCATTAGAGAGTAGTTGTCTTACGGTGTTATGTCGACGACGAATGTGTCGCGACTTACCGTTATACATATGACTATGTGCTCTACCTATTGCTGATTGACTATCACAATGTATGCATATAGCAGGCACCGATTTTGGCCACATTGGAATATTTTCAAGGAAATGGCAAACCCATTCTGCTTCTTCCCTAGCTTTATCTAAAGCTATGAATTCTGATTCCATAGTAGACCTAGCAATGCAAGTCTGTATGGAAGATTTTTAAGATACAGCCGCCCCCACCAAGAATAAATACATACCCACTGGTGGATTTTGAGTCTCTAGTATCCGATATCCAGTTTGCATCACAGTATCCTTCAAGTATTGCTGGATATCTAGTATAATTCAGCCCAATATTACGAGTAAATCTAAGGTATCTTAGAACCCTTATAATTGTTTTCCAGTGTTCTATTCCTGGATTACTCGTACATCTACTTAATTTATTTACTACATAAGCTATATCTGGGTGAGTGCAGTTCATCAAGTACATTAAGTTTCCAATAATTTGGGCATACTCTAATTGAGAAATACTTTTCTGTACATGTTTAGAAAGAAACAAATTAACATCCACAGGTGTTCTAGCAAAATGATCATCATCTTTATCTTTGCTAAACTTGTCAATTATTTTCTCAATGTAATGTGATTGTGACAAAGTATATCCTTCTGATATTTTGGTAATTTTCATAGCAAGTATTACATCAGCAATTCCCATGTCCTTCATGTCAAAATGTTTATTCAACATTTTTTTAGTAGTTTTAATCATATCATTATTACTACCTATGATGAGCATATCATCTACATAAAGATATGCAATGACATAACCTTTGTCTGTATTTTTAATATAAACACATTTGTCACACTCATTAATTTGAAATCCATTTGATATCATTACCTTGTCAAATTTCTCATGCCATTGCTTTGGCGCTTTTTTTAAACCATATAATGATTTAACTAATTTACACACTTTCTTTTCTTTTCCTGGAACCGACGGTGACTCTCTGATATGAACTCACTCACCCTTGCTCATAAACTCATCTGAGAAATCTGAAGAACATTTTAAAAAAAAATAAAAACAAAAAAACAAAGAGGTTTGTTGATGATTTGTGAGTAGATTTTGATACCAAACACAGTTCCTTTTTTTTTTTTTCTTGTATGTGTGTTTTGGTTTTTTAAGTTCTAGTGTTTTTGATCATGTAAAAACTTGCAGAATTAATCTTAGGATTAGTAAAAAAAATTGTTGCTAGATATTCTTGTATTTGCATAATTAATCTTAGGATCAGTTTATGGGTATGTGTTTTTTATTGTGAGAACTATAAGAGAGTGGTTTGGTGGTGGTCGACGGTGGACGTCTGTGAGAAGAAGGCGTTGGTTAGAGAGAGAGTGTTGTTTACTGTTTGAGAGGAAAGAGAGCTGCGAGAGGGAGAGAGCTTTGTTTATAGTTTGAAGGGAAACAGACAAAAGAAAAGAGCAAGTTGGGCTATTTTTTTGTGTGGATCAAACATTATTATTTAGTGTACGGGGAGGAAGTAATTCTCCTCGTATAATCCTATTGACCAAGTCCACGCTCCTCCGTACGACGTCGCTTTGTCACCTGAAAACACAAACGTGAGCTAGCCGGCGGGTGTGTGCCGGGAACCTCTCCGATGCCTAAGTCAGTAAGCTTGACAAATAGACAAAGTTTTATGTTCTCCAAAAGGTTGTGTTCAATTACCTCCTCCAAGGTGATGCTTGTGAGCTTTTATAAGTTTCCCGTGGCACAATCCTAGTAGGACTTGTATTTCTCCATGCAGAGTCCTCCTAGGATTCATACTCCAAAGGATAATGCTTATCCTTTTACACCCTCCCCCACTGCTTAAACCAAGTGGGATGGTTTTCTCCATAGCCGAACTACCACACGACCGAAATAACACTGGCTATGCTGAGCCACAGAGAAGGCCGAACTATCCTTAGCTCGGTTTTCTCATTTAACTCATTACTTCGGCTGCCCCTGTTCAACCTTGGTGTGCTTAGATCAAACTTCCAAGTAACAAGTTCTGACCGACTTAACCAGAGTGTGTCACGACCGGACTAGTTCCGAAACCGGTCTTCCCAGAACATACTGCGACCGGACTAACTCTAAGACCGGCCCTACTCCGAGTTGTCTCTGGACCGGAGTAGCCTTACTCTTCCTTGGGCCGAAGCAACTATCTCTTCTTGAGCCGGAATAAACTCATCTCCTTGGGCCGAAGTAACTTTGTCTCCCCAAGGCCGGAGTAACCTTGCCCTCTAGGCCGGAGTATTCAGTACGGCCTTTTTACCTAGTCCTCTGCGTTTTGGGCCTCAAAACTCAACTCGAAGCTCGGCCCAATTTTTCCCAAAAATTACCCTCTCATTTAGAAATTATTAAAATAACAAATTTTTATAAAATTAAATTCTGTTTAAATAGGACATTATTTAGTGTACGTATAACATATGTGATTCTTAGTAAAGTCTAAAAAAATGTGTTCTGATAGTCTAAATAATTCATCAATTATTTTTGCAGAAAGTATATGAAAACAACCCAATTTACCCATTTTTAGAAAATCATAGAAAAAAATCCCTTGAATTGATCTTTATGCCCAAAGTTACCTCTAGTTGTCAGCTTTTATATGAAAATTCATTCAAACAAAAGTGATCAGATAAGTTGTAAGAAAACACTATTTTCCTAAAGAATGACGATTTTGAAATTCTGAAATTAAAGTGTGACTTTGTGCATCTTTACCTTATATATTCATTGACTTGTCTATTATTGGTTTTGCTTTAATGATATCATAATGTCCCTTCTATTTTTTAACAGGTATCATATATTTAACTTGTTATATTTACTCATGTTTTATCTGTCTCTTGCTCAAGTATAGTACTACTTCATCATTGCTGTCTACCATAATAAACCTAACAAATAAGAAACCTATTAGCTCTCATTTATAATGAATTGAAAAGATAATTGTGAATTGTAAGTGTTGATATTGTAATGAGTTGTGGTGGGATGTGTTCTTTCAGAGTTAGAATGTATTTTCTTTGGTTGCGCAAATGTGTCTTTGAATCCTAACGTGGCACGAGAGGTAGTCTTGTTACTTAACGGAATTGGAGAGGCATTAGGGTGGCAAAGAGGGTCTAACACAGGGAGACTACCCCTAGGAATCCGTTCTTTTGGGGCAAACTGTTATTGTTAGGTCCCTTAGTCTTGTCAATCCCACGAACAAACTTGTGTTATCGAGTTGTAAATTTCCTAGTTGTTTTGTCTTGCTCGCTCGAGCGAAGGAGTCCTCACTCGAGCGAAGAGGTCATGTTTTTAGAAGTTGCGTCTATATGCCTAAAACCTGAGAAGGAAGATTGTACACTCGAGTGAAGGAAGCTTGGCTCGAGCGACGACACTTGAGGAAAACACGAGTTTTTGGTTCCTTGCTCGAGCAAGAGAGTCTTCGCTCGAGCGAGCTTCGCAGTCTCTGTTTTCTAGGGTTTTCTTTTGAGCTTGTTTACTAGTTTTCCTTGATGATTTGATTGAGTATTAGACTCGTGTTTTGATAAGCACACATCAAGGAGGTTGATTGTTCATATTCAAGAATGTTCTTCTTCGGTAGAATTCAGAGATTGAAGCGTGGAGTTTCAAAGGAGTTTGATACTGTGTGGTCGTTGATTCGACAATAGAAGTTGTGGATTCAACTTCAATCTAGTCAATTCCGAGACGAAGGTTGCGGTGAAAGATATACAGTAGATTTGAAGACAAATTAGAAGCGTTTGGGTAATTTATTTGTTATTTTTGTAATCTTTCTTTCTACAGTAGTGATTGATTAGTGGCGTTTCGCCCGTGGTTTTTTTATCACAATTGAAGGTGCTTCAATTGTGGTTTTTCCATGTAAACATCATTTGTGTCGATTTATTGTTTTTCAAAAACAACAATCTAAATCACTTTGCTTGATGATTTAGATTGTGAGTTTTAAATGATTGGGAATTGGAATAATTAAATCTTGATCTAATCACGAATCACTTAGGTTTTTCAATTGGTATCAGAGCGGGTCACCTTTTGTTTTATCAAAACTATAGGAGTGTGATTTTGTGTGATTGGTGATATGGATTCAATTTGCGAAGGTAACTCGACCCAGAGACCTCCGTTACTTGATGGTACAAACTATTCTTATTAGAAAGCTCGTATGAGAGCGTTTCTAAAATCTATCGATGAGAAAGTTTGGCACTATGTGATCGATAGGTGGAGTGAACCTATTGTCACCATTAATGGTGTTGATATTCCCAAACCCCTTGATAAATAGGACACATTCGATTATCAAAACTCGAGTTGGAATAGTAAGGCTCTCAATTCCCTTTTTTGCTTCGTCACACCTAAAGAGTTTCGTCGTATTTGCACGTGTGAGGTAGCAAAAGAGGCTTTGGACATTCTTGAAACAATTCACGAGGGTACTACTTCTGTTAAAAGGTCAAAACTTCAACGTTTCACCTCTACCTTTGAAACCCTTTTTGTGCGTGATGATGAGACGTTTGATGATTTCTATGCTAAACTTAGTGACATCGTGAATTCTTGTTTTACACTCAGTGAAAAAATCCATGAAGCTAAGGTTGTTGGAAAAATTTTGAGGTCTTTACCCAAGAGGTTCCAATCAAAAGTGACAGTCATTGAGGAGACTTAGAATGTTGATACCCTCAAGCTTGATCAGTTGGTTGGAAACTTGCAGACTTATGAAGCCCACCAGATTTCTAAGAAAAAATAAAAAGATAGTGTGGCTTTCACTAGTGCTCATGAGACTGCAAAAACTCCTGAGACTGAGTTTGATCTAGAGTCCAAGATGACGGCTATGTTTACTAAACAGTTCAAAAAAAAATTAAAGAAAAAGAAGCCTAATTTCAGAGACCCTATTTCAAAAGACAAGAGTAATGATAAACCCAAAACTTTTCCACCAAAACTTGCTCCAAAAATTGAAAAGAAGATGGTAAAGGGGCAAGGGGTCAAGTGTTATGAATGTCAAGGGTTTGGACATATTGCTCTTGAATGTCCATCGAAAAAGAATCGAAAGAAAGTCTATACAGTGACTTGGGATGATGAAAGCAGGTCGGAGCAAGAACCCAAAGAAACTGAATCTGGTGAAGACAAGGATAGTGCTTTCATGGCATTCTGGTCCACTTTCACTCAACCTCTTCCGAAGCTAGTGGAATTTGCTCATGGTCAGAATCTGCATCGTGCTCCCACTTTTGATGGGAGTAATTACTTGTATTGGAAGATCAGAATGAGGGCATTTCTGAGAGCTTTCGACCCGGAAAGCTGGCAAGCCATTGAAGAGGATGTTGAAAGTGCTGAAAATTCGAGCAATCAGAGAGTTCTGATTACTATTCATGGAGCAATTTCTGATGAAGAACAGCAACGAGTTGCTCACTGCACAAAGGCTAAAGATGCACGGGACATTCTGAGCCAATTTCATGAAAGAGAAGAGTCATCTTCACCACCATCTATCACCTTTCCTACCTTAGTTGCTCTACTGGATGAGGTCAAGGAGAATGAGAAGCAAACAGAAGATGACGAAACATCAGAAGACAATAATGAGATTGATGGTGATGATCTACAACAAGCTTACGAAAAGCTTTACGATGAATCTCTGAATTTGTCCAAGATCAATGACAAACTCACTCTTAAGCTCAAAGAATGTGAAAGCAAGAATGTCAAGCTAAAAGGAAAACTTGTAACAGCAAAGTAGAATGTCATCAAGATCTCTAGTGACAAGAAAGACCTATGTGGGAAACTTCTATCTTGTGAGACTGAAAAGAATAAACTCCTGAAAATGTATTCCACATATGAAGAGAATATTGAAAGCCTTAAGATGTCACAAACTACATTAGAAGAGATGGTTTATCATAAAGATGAAGAACTCCAAATTGCTAGAGTCACAATTGCCATGTGGAACAAAGGTTCCAAATCATTAGAAGACATCCTCGGGTCTCAACAAAAGGGTTGTGACAAAAATGGGCTAGGCTATGGTAATGCGACAGCTCACAAGGGACAGGCCTCTACATCACATGACCTGAAGACTCAAGCAAAGGGAAAGCTGAAGGTGCACCAGGGTGATCTCTCTCTTCATCTACCTAACAGGGGTAAGATCAACAAAAAGAAGGTAAAGCCTGTTTTTGTTTGTCATCATTGTGGTAGGTATGGCCACATTTGTCCTTATTGCTTTGAATTGTTTGGTAAGGTGTCTCAAAATGGTAGAAATTCTAATACTTTTTGGGTTAGGAGATAACCTCACATGTTTAGGCGGAACACCAAGATACATGAGGGTGTTCACAACGCTAAGACATTTTCCAAGACTGCCAGTCCTGATTTTGTTAAGACCAAAAAGATATGGGTGAAAAAAGATGACTTGACTTGTTTAGTTATTCACACTGCTCTAAAAGCACGTAACTCACACATGTGGTATCTTGATAGTGGGTGCTCTCATCACATGTCAGGTGACAAATCCTACTTCACCTCCCTTGAAAAATATGAAGATGGAATTGTTACCTTTGAAGATGGTGGCACTTCTAGAGTCATCGGTAAGGGCTCTATAAATGTGGCGGTCTTCCCATGCTTGAAAACGCATTACTTGTTGATGGCCTTAAAGAAAATCTTTTAAGTATTAGTCAAATGTGTGATTCCCACCATGAAGTATTGTTTTCAAAAAATAAACGTGAAATTTTGGATAAAAAGGGGAATGTTGTCATGCATGGGGTTCGCACATCTAATAACTGCTATAGGATTGTTACTACTAATGATCTCACTTTCCACTCAGCCATGATAAGTAACATTGATCTGTGGCATCAAAGATTAGGTCACATGAATTTCAAAGACCTAACTAAGATAGCCAACAAAGAGCTTGTGAGAGGCGTACCTAAGTTGGGTAAGAATCTGAACCATGTGTGTGGACCATGTCAACTTGGAAAGCAAACCCGTGCCCCTCATAAAAAGGTGAACAGCTTTACAACCAAACGTCCTCTTAAATTGGTTCACATGGATTTAATGGGACCTACTCGCACTGAAAGCATTGGAGGTAAAAGATATATTTTTTTAACTGTTAATGATTTTACTCGTTTTTCATTGGTAAATTTTTTAAGAGAAAAATATGATACGTTTAATGCTTTCCAAACTTTAGTCCTTAAAATCCAAAATGAACAAGGTGTTTCCATTGGGCGTATCATAAGAATCCGAACTGATCATGGTCGTGAGTTTGAAAACAGTTCGTTTTCAGATTTTTGTGATATGCATGGAATTAAGCATGAATTTTCTGCACCCATTACTTCACAACAAAATGGAGTGGTTGAGAGGAAGAACAGGGTTGTTCAAAAGATGGCTAGGGTCATGCTCCTTGGTAAGAAAGTTCCTCCAAAGTTTTGGGCTGAAGCCCTAAATACTGCTGTTTATGCCATAAATCGCGTGTATTTAAGGCCCGGCACTTTACAAACTCCATATGAATTGTGGAAGGGATTGAAACCTAATATAAAATACTTCAAAACTTTTGGGAGTAAGTGTTACATTTTCAAAGATAGAGAGCCTTTGGGCAAATTTGACTCCCGAAGTGATGAAGGTATTTTTCTAAGGTATTCAACCACTAGTAGGGCTTTTCGAGTCTATAACCTGCGAACTTCTTGTTTAATGGAATCAATCAATGTGGTTATAGATGACACAGGTTCTCCTACTCCGGCGACAAATGAGAAAGAAAATGGTGAGTCTTCAATCCTGGATACTGAACCACAAAGTCAAAGAGAAGCTGAGGTCCCAGCACAAGAAGTTGAGACAGCATCAACTTCTCAGGTAAGTAAGAGTCCAAAGAGTGCACAGAGAGAAACTACTTCTGATGCTTCTGTCACCACAAGTCTTGAGTTCAAACCATTAGCAAGGGTGAAACTAAATCATCCAGCTCAACAGTTGATTGGAAGTGTATCGGATCGAATGAAAACCTAAAGACAAATTCGGGACGAGGTATCTCATATGTGTTATGTTTCATTAATAGAACCTAAGAATATAATAGAGGCCTTACTAGATGATAGTTGGGTCAATGCTATGCATGAAGAATTAGGTCAATTTGAACGTAACAATGTTTGGACTCTAGTTCCCAGACCTAGAAACATGAATGTGATAGGTACCAAGTGGATCTTTAAGAATAAATCTAATGAGAATGGTATTGTGGTTAGAAATAAAGCTAGGTTGGTTGCTCAAGGTTACACATAAGTAGAGGGTGTTGACTATGATGAGAAGTTTTCCCCAGTTGCACGTCTCGAATCTATTCGTATTTTACTTCGTGTTGCATGTTTTCTTGGTTTCAAATTGTTCCAAATGGATGTAAAAAGTGTCTTTCTGAATGGGTACTTGAAAGAAGAGGCTTATGTTGAGCAACCAAAAGGGTTTAAGGACTCTAAATATCCAAACCATGTCTATAAGTTAGACAAGACTTTGTATGGGTTGAAACAAGCCCCTCAGGCTTAGTATGATAGACTTACTACCTTTCTTCTTAATAATGACTTTCAAACGAGTAGTGTGGATAAGACTTTATTTGTGAAACATACTAAGTCTCATATTTTTGTTGCTCAGATTTATGTTGATGATATTGTGTTTGGATCCACTGCTGATTATCTTGTAAAATATTTTTCGGATTACATGACACATGAGTTTGAGATGAGCATGATGGGAGAGTTGTCTTACTTCTTGGGTCTTCAAATTAAATAGTCTCCTTTGGGTATGTTTGTTTCTCAGACTAAGTATGACAACAATCTTGTGTCAAAGTTTGGTCTTGAGTTTGCCAAACATGCACGTACTCCCATGAGCACCAGTCTCCACCTTTCCAAAGATTCCTATGGTACTAATGTTGATCCTACCCTTTATAGGAGTATGATAGGGAGTCTTCTTTACCTCAGAGCCAGTCGTCCTGATATTACATTTAGTGTAGGTGTCTATGCCCATTACCAAGCCAGTCCTAAAGAGTCTCATCTTCTTGCGGTCAAACGCATCATTAAATATGTTAATGGGACACTGGGGTATGGGGTTTGGTTTTCTACCGATACTATAGCTGAAATTACTGGTTTTTCTAATGCCGACTGGACAGGGTGTGCTAATGATAGGAAGAGTACATCTGTGGGATGTTTTTACCTTGAGAATAATTTGGTTGCCTAGCATAGCAAAAAGCAAAATGCCATCTCTTTTGCGACTGTTGAGGCTAAGTACATTGCTGCAGGGAGTTGTTTTGCACAAATGCTGTGGATGAAGCAAATGCTTCATGATTATGGGATAGATCAGAACACTCTCACTCTTTTCTGTGATAACACAAGTGCCATAAACATTTCAAAAAATCATGTCCAACACTCTCGCACCAAACACATTGACATTCGTCATCATTTCATTCGAGAGTTAGTGGAAAAGGGCCTTGTTGTTCTTGAACATGTACCCACTAAGCATCAAAAAGCTAATATTTTTACAAAACCCCTTGATCTTCTTCGGTTTGAGTTCCTGTCACGAACCAAACCCGCCCCTATGGGTTTAGCACCATAACCAGCCAGTAATCCGAGATTACCGAAGGCCTGCTTAACAGTAATACAGTAATATAGAGTATAGGGGCTGGCGGAAGCCAATACAGTAATTAAAATATGTCCAATGAGCTGTGACAGCCTGTATGCAAAAAGACTTTTCATATAATATACACATATACAATCAGCACCAAACAGTATGTACAATATATATACAATCATTCAGGACAGGGACTTCATCCCTATTTAAAACAATACAGTACAAAACATTCAGTCTATACAGAACATAAACAAAAAGGGAAAATCTAAAACTCCCCAAGCAGCCTCAGCTTGAACAGATCAAGAACCTCGAAGTGAGGCACAAAGGTCGGCTTGACCAAACGGGAGTTTACCCTAGCGCTTCTAGCAACGGTCCGATGCCTAGACACCTACATATATATATGAGCAGTGAGCTAAAGCCCAGTGAATAACATAATGCGTAAAGAGATTAAGAATGAATGTCCTTTCAGTATTGAAAACAGTCAATTGATTCAGTGTATCAGTCATTCAGTCATAACAATTATATGTTGTACATCCATTAGCAGAACAGTACAGTAAACAGTAGGTCTTGAAAGACCAAACAGTCAATGATGGCCATCGTAACAGTATACAGAAGTTCCAAGATAGGAACTGATAGAGATCTCTGTAACAGTAACAATAGTTGCTAAGGATGCCACAATACAGTTCAGAATAGAGGACAAACATTCGTTCAGTTAACAGTAAACAATTCAGAAAACAGTTTAGTTGATCATTCAGAAAATATTCATTTTCGAACATATCTTTACAACATTGTTATTCACAGAGTTCTGGGCTACAGGTAAGCTAGTACGCGTCTCCGGATGCCAACCCTACACAGTTGCAGAATGAACACACACTAAGCTACACAGTTGGGAAAATAATAACTTAATCCCTATCTTGACTTGGTGTGGTTCTACATCAATATCCTCATTAAGATGCCTTAAACTAGGCCTAAGAATGCCTAGAATGGAATGAGGATGCAAAGATGCACTTTAAAAACATTTTCAGAAAACAGAGGTCCCGCTCGAGCGTGGTTTTACCTGCTCGAGCGTACAGGCAAACAAAATACTCCGCTCGAGCGCGAGTTACCACGCTCGAGCGTACTGTAAAACATGTCAAAAGTACTGGATATGTGAAAATCACGCTAGATTGGGCACTCGATACCCACTCAAGCGTGTGAAACAAGTCCTCGCTCGAGCGTGCAAAACCCCGCTTGAGCGGACTGTAAAACAGTGTAAAGTGCTAGGAACACGATTTGCCCGCTCGAGCGCCAATAACCCCGCTCGAGCGGAAGTCCAAATTCTGGAAATTCCATATTCGAACCTCAAGCTCAAACCAAGTTTTAAAACACCAAATTCGATCCTCTTGGGCCAATTTTCTGGAAAACTCTTCAAAACTCATAATATAACATGTTTCAAAGGTCAATTTGAGAAATCAAAGCCCAAGGGTAGTTCAATTAAACACAATTTTGAACCAAATTTCATGAACATAACTCAAACATGACATGCATAAGTTTAAACCAAATCAAAGCTTCAATCACATGCTCTAATGAGCCTCAACTTCCAAAAACAAGATGAAAACATGGACTATAACAATAATATGAACATGCATGTACCAAATTCCATGTAATCAACCTCAAAATGCAACAATGTAGACATGCATGCATGATAAATGCTACAATTCAACATTTTAGGACCAATTCTAGGCTTAACTCTTCAATTTAGAATGAACCATGCAAGAACTAACTTAAATACATCAATAAGAGGTTGAATATCCTACCTTGAGTCCTCAATCACAAGACTAGAAGCTCAATTTGGCAAATTCTCTAACAATTCTTCCAATTTCCAAGCAAACCCTCAAGTTAAACTCAATTCCCTCACTCTCTCTCACTCTAGTCGGCTATGTACTCAAAAATGGGCTGAAGAAATGTTGTGTTTGCATGTAATAAGGCTCAACATGTGTTTTGTATAAAGTGGCCACTAGGTGGTAGTTTGGTAATTAAGTCCAACTAGTGCAATTTATCAATATTTAATCTAATTTAATCATACCAAATCACGTTTCGGATAAATATGCCATAAAATCACATAAATTATGATTAACACATATCACTAATCAATGTCAGATTCGGCCGCCGATAAGGCCTTCAATTTGCAGTTTAAAGCTTAAAACATGAACAGATAATTTAACAGTCAACAGATAGTTATGCATTCAAACTAGCACAATCAATCAATCAGTTTAGTGATTTCAGTTAATTCAGTCAATTATCATAATCAGTCTCAGTTTATCAGTGATCAGTGGTTTATTAGTAAACAGTGGTGAGGGTTGTCACAGTTCCTTAAAAAGACCTTGGGTGTAGTACTCAGTCACTAGGGTGTTACCTGTTCCTTGAGTGGGTGTGAGTGTTTGGCTTTATGTGTGCTTGGATGCTATAATTTCATTGTCATTGATTCCTGTCATCTCTACATCTAAATTTATATGAACACTGCTTATGCTGCTTACAAGATCTCATTTTTCTTTGTTCATAGCTCATTCTGAATGTCCATGCTCATTGACTTCATGATCTCATTCTGTACACATTCTTGAGATAAACTGTTGTTGGGGTTTCCGCACAAGTGATCAAAGTTCTCTATGGACCACTAACAGTGTTTCTTGTACTTTTCAAAGGAATTGACCTATACTAGTATATCATGGGTGATGTTGAGTCTCTTAACCATCTACTGTCGTTTTTCACTTCCACGGTTTCTGCCTCAGTTCATTGAAGTCCAGGCATTAGGAAAAGGCTACCTCAAAGGCACCAACAGGCCATCCTTTTTTATTTCATACTTCTTGTCACGCCCCAAAATTCGGACAATTAAATATTAAATTAGGACTAAACCCCAATAACATTCCATCATCCAAATCTTAGGGATGAAACAAAAACTAAAAGCCAACCAAAACATCCACCATAATTCCATAACTAACCAATACCTCAACATTAAAGTAACAATAACTTAAATAATGTACGGCTACAAACCATTCTAAATTATTCCAATACTAAAGTCATACAGAGAATAATAAATACATAGACTAATATCAATCCTAAGCTCAATCAAACAAAAGAAGTCCAAACGGCAGGTCCAACACTATCGTAAATCCACGTCACCACCGTAGCCCCAACTAATCCTGCAAAGGAAACTCAGCTGCGCTCAAACAGAACGCACCCGAGTTACCAAGAGACAAAACGGCTCAGTATACAGGTATACTGGTATGAGTACAAGAATTGACACCCACGTGTCCACCAGACACCAACAAAAATACATTAAATTTTTACTACGGAACAAGACAAGTAGTTCCAACCGCACTGAGACGAATGGGTAGTTTCCCGAGATACGGTGGCATTTAGTTTCTTGTCCGTACACAACGAATTATAAATTGATTATAAAATAGACAAAATAGAAATAAAAATATGGTGAGTCAGCCCTGTATAAAAAGTTAGTAAGACTCACCATCCTGTAAAACAAATAAAGTTAGTATAATTTAATCATAAGTAACTTGTTGAAAAAAATATAAAATTATACCGTTTCATACTTAAATAATCTGAATTGATCAAAACTCAAAGAATTAAAGTTGTACAGAATCAAATTTCCTAAAAGTCACGTGAACGAATTTAACAGAAACTGAACAGGTTAAGAGAAAAACTTGATCTAAAAATCTAGACGGAATTCAATCGAAAAATATGAAGCTGAAAACGAACAAAAACTGCCATAAGATGATTTTTTCCGAAAAAGTTCAAAACATGAAAAGTGTGCAGAATAATGTTTTACTTCATTTTACGTGAAACCAATAAAAATGAACTCGTTTCGTGGGTTAAAACAGCCTATAAAAATCTGCATTACCAGATTGAATCAAACCGACAATAACCAAGGTCATCCGATTATAAGTTCTAATCGATCTTTTTAATAAAAATCTGCAACACAAAAGTTATCCAAAATCACGAATACATGCTTCTGCTCAAATTTCATAATTTATCAAGATCGTTTACTATTTTTTTTATCATGTACATAACAATACCATACACACTATACTAATAAATTCATAATTAAATTCTTTGTTCCTTAACTCCACCACTTTGGCTCTCCCCTTCTGGCCTACACATATATCCCATGTGCCTCTCGTGCCAAACTTGCACGGGGATATCATCCCGAGTTTGACTCACACTCCCCGGATGGTTAGCATATACGTACACGCGTAAATCAAAGCACTCGTCTACTCATGAGAACGAGGCAACAACATATATATACATAACATCTCACACATGAGAATAAACATAACAATGCCGAGTCTAAGGCATTCAAATAAATCTCATAATCCTCACTTTTTGTTATACACTCTTTCTCCTAACACTCAAATACAACAACAATCCATGGAGTCATGGTAGAGTATAAGGAATTTATCTATGGGTTCTTAATTAATTTTAATTTCATATGACCATGAGTGTAATTACAACCATAAAATAAATTCATATAAAAATCCTAAACATGGCATATACAACTAATCAAAATAATTAAAATCAATCCATCATCTACATGCAAATACAAAATCAATCCAACATCAAATAAAAATAAATAAATAAAAACAACGAATCAATCCATCCTCTAACCAATATCTATGGATTCTAAGTTTATTTTAATTTTATATAATCATGAGTGTGATTACAACCCTAAAATAAATGCATAAAAGGAAAAATTCTAAACCTTGTATACACAACTAACCAAAATAATTAAAATCAGTCAATTATCTAAGAACCCTAAACTTTACATACACCACTAATCAAAATAATTAAAATTAATCTCTCATCTTTATGTAAACACAAAATCAAACTAATATCAAACGAAGAGATAAAAACAAAAATTAAACATAAATCAAGGGAAGTGGGTTTTATACTCACAATACTTTATTGAAGATCAAAGAATATTTAGAAACTACTAGAGTCACCGAAACAAAACTCTAATCTTTCCTTTTCTTCCCTCTCCTCTTTTTTCCTTATTGTCGCCCCTTTCTTTGTCTTCTTTGATTTCTCTCTCTCTCTCTCTCTCTCTCTCTCTCTCTCTCTCACAACTTGGTCTCTCACTTTTCCTTTTGATCTCCTAAACCTAGTTGAATACTTCTATGTTATTATATATATAATAACCTAAGAGCTAGCATAACCTAATAATCTTATACTATAAACCTAAATCTCAATATATAATAGCTTAATAAACTATAATATGCAGTAAATTTATTAATTACAACATTAAATGCCTTAAATATCACATTAAACCTTATGTAACCACCCAATTAATAATTACATCATTAAATCCATTAAATACCACATTAAATCTCATGTAACCACCCAATTAATAATTACAACATTAAATCCATTAAATATCACATTAACTCTCATGGGACCACACAATTAATAAAGTCAAAAATAAAATAAGATAATAATAACCATAATAATAATAAATAATGACTAAAGAAAATTAGGGTCGCTACACTTCTCTGGTTTGGTCTCCATACTCTTGAGCATGCATGCCACCAGTGAGTGCCCACAAGAAAGAAAAGTTAAAAAAAAAAATAGCAATAATAATAATAAAAAAGGAACTCATTGATTGAGGGGGTCCGTGTTTACTCAACAAATACCCCGTGATTCCTAGTGGTTTGACTTTTCTCTGTGATGTTTAGTTACTCTTGCCGAAGGTCCAGCCATCCGATTACTACAAGGATTAACGCTAGCTCTGTGGCCTCTCAAGGATTGCACACACACACATTCATTTTGTGAGCGCTCATGTTGTTTTTTGAGTTGTGCATTCTCATGTAGTTTATGATTATTGATTACATTTTATCTGATTTGCTCGTGATTATATCCTTCATATTGTTATAATTGCAAGTTTGCCGGCTTCATGGTGTGTAGATTATTTCATCTTAGTATCATTTTTTTGCTATTGTGCTCACCTACTTGTGTTTCAGGTTCCACTTCATGGAGTGAGTATTGTGTTCTTGCTCAAAATGTTTTGTTTTGTTTTTTTTTCTTCTTCGCTCAAGTGAGGGAGTGTTCGCTCGAGCGTGATTCTGTAGATGGCTTAGATTCTGAGAGCGTGCTTTTTAGGTTAGAGCGACAAAATCTTGGCTCGAGCGACCTTTTGCGCATAAGTGTCTTCGCTCAAGCGAAAGAGTCTTCGCTCGAGCGACCTATCATGGTTTAAATTCTGATACTGCATCTCTTCACTTCAATTTTTTCCCTCTTGGTTCGAGTTCTCTCTCTCATCTAGGGTTTTTGTGCTCCCATTGCCTTTCATCCTTTGGTTTTGACTCGATTTTTTGGGGCGTCTCTCCTTCATCCATCGTGCATTGTCATGGCTTGGCAAGTTTTTTTCTTCTCTTTTCCCTATGTTTTTCTCATGTTCAGTTTGTCTTTGTGTCTGCCCTGTTTTCGACTATGGTGTCTAGAGTTCTTCATTGTTGGTTTTGGTCTTTTCATCATGGTTTATTGTCTCTCGATTGCATCTTGGTTTGGTGATTTGGTACGTTGTTACTAGGGTTCATTATGAGGGTTTTTGTTCTTAGGGCTTGTTTTTTTTTTCCTACCTTAGTTGTTGTCCTTTGTTTCTAATTCTTCTTTATGGTGGCCTTAGTACATTGTATGACTGCTGGTTTTTCATGCTCTACTGTTTCCATATCTATCATATTACTGCAATTAGTTTATGTTGGAATTTTAACCTAGCTTTGTTCTTCATATCATTAATGTTATGCTATGGTTTTGTTTTTATTATTTTTCTAACCCTGTTGGACTAATAAAGTTTGTTGTGATCCTTTGTTTGCTTTTGGGGGTTCTAAATTGTTTTTGGGTTTTTAATGGGCCTTGGGTGTTTTTTTCTAGTTATGCCTTGATGGGTTGTGGTCTTGTGGGTGTCTTCACTTCTTAAGTGGTCAGTCATGGGTGAGCCTTCAAAACGTCGTAAATCCACTGTGTCCCGCCCAAATTACAACACTAAAAAATTTGAATCCAAGGGAAAATCAAAACTGTTTAGGGAATTCTATGCCTCTAGGAAAGTTCACCTCGAACGAAATGTCCTTCCTAGTGCGTTTGAGTTGTTCCCCATCTGTTCGTTGTTTGATTCTTTAGGGGGTGATCAAGTTTTGCTTTTCTCAGGGCCTCAAAATCTCAGTTTGGTCCGTGAATTTTATTGTAATATGCATTCTCTCTGCAAGGAAATTCCACCCTTATTTAGCACCTGGGTTAGGAAGACATCTTTAGTCATCACTGACGATGTTTTTCGGTTGTTTCTTGGTCTTCCGGAAGTCCAAAATTTTCATTTTCCTTTCTTTACTCGTAGTGGTGTTGATTTTGATCGAGTTGCCACTGAACTTTGTGGTACTCCCCGGTCTTGGATTGCCGGGGCGCTCATTTAGCAGAATGAGCTTCTTCCTCGTTTTCAGCTTCTTAACATCATTGTCTGTGCCATTATTCATGTGACCACTCATTCCTCTCACATTACCCAAGATCAGGGGTATGTGTTATATTGCATTGATCACCGTCTTCCCATTGACCTGCCGGCGATGATTGTCACCAAAATGATCACTGTTTTTTAGGGACGCAAGTCCTTAGGTCTTCCATATGGTTGTTTCCTCACTAGATTTCTTACTTCTCTTGGTGTCCCTGTTTTTGAGGATGACGAGTTTTGCCTCTCCTGTTAAACCCATTACCAAGTTGACCGTGTCTCAAAGTCGAGCTCATATTCGGGGGGGTCCATCGGGAGTCGGGGTTTCTGATACAGGTGATGATCCCTTAGCTGAGGAGACCGAGTATGATGCAGCCGCTGCCAATGCACCTAAGATGCGTCCTCGTTCCTTTCATGGCCAGCTCCAGCAGTTTGAGCAGTCTGTTACTCAACACTTTGATCAGCTAGATGCCAGGCTCGATGCTCTTGATAGCTGCCTCGACCAGCAGACTGCCCTTTTGACTCAAATTTTATCTTTGTTACAGATGCCTCCACCAGACTTATAGTTCTTGGACAGTTTTTGGACATTTTGTGGACTTTATATTTTTTTTTCTAGTTTGTCTATCCCGGCCAAAAAAGGGAAGCATGTTTTTGTTCCTACAGTTTGGTTGTTTGATTTTGGGGTACACATATCTGTCTGCATGATTTCTTGGTTGGGTTACATATCTGTTTTGCATACTGGACATAACATTTTGGGATTTGGGATTTTGATATATATAGTTTTGATTAATTCTATCTTGATATGGTATTTGATTTTGATTAACTATTCTCTCTATTCCCATGGTGTTGTTTGTTTATTTCTGTAGATTTTTCGTCAAAGGTTGTTTAGTATGTTAGATTGGCTGTGTTTAAGTCGATCTGTTTGTTTAGTTAGTGCGTTGGTTTTCTAGGAAATTGTGTTAGAAAGTTTTGTCTGGGAATTGACAAAGGGGGAGATTGTTAGGTATCTTAGTCTTGTCAATCCCATTAACAAACTTGTGTTATCGAGTTGTAAATTTCCTAGTTGTTTTGTCTTGCTCGGTCGAGAGAAGGAGTCCTCGCTCGAGCAAAGAGGTCATGTTTTCAGAAGCTACGTTTGTATGACTAAAACCTGAGAAGGAATATTGTATGCTCAAGCGAAGGAAACTTGGCTCGAGCAATGACACTTGAGAAAAACACGCATTTTTGGTTCCTCGCTCGAGCGAGAGAGTCTTCGCTCGAGCGAGCTTCGCAATCTCTATTTTCTATAAGTACTTGTTTTAGTCCAAAACTAGGATTACGTTTTAGAGATCCACTTTAAGGTTTTTAAGGTTTTCTTTTGAGGTTGTTTACTAGTTTTCCTTGATGATTTGATTGAGTATTAAACGCGTGTTTTGATAAGCACACATCAAGGAGGTTGATTGTTCATATTCAAGGGTGTTCTTCTTCGGTGGAATTCGGAGAGTCAAGCGTAGAGTTTCAAAGGAGTTTGATACTGTGTGGTCGTTGTAACAACCCCGATCCGTAATTAGCTGCTAATCCGTAATTAATGATGCTAATGAGAGAATTAAAATAAATTATGTGTTTATTTTGTGTTTTGCATGATTTTGGCTTTCTATCTGTTACTTGTAGAAATGTCTGTCTGGAATTCCGCTTTAATATGAAAATTGAAAGCCTTATCGACATCCGAAATCGAAATTGATTACGTCAATGTGTTATTTGGAATTTTTAGAACCATATGGCAAATTTTATTAAAAATTAATTCAGTCTAATTAATTAAGTCGTGTTTGGTTAGCCTTATATTCTAATTAATGTATTTTAGCATCATAGTTATATATGTGAGATATAAGCTCATTTTGAGCTCATATATTTTATCCCTTGAGTGGAAAAATCTGGTGAGACATTTTACAGAGAAAGGGAGCACAATTCTAGAGAGAGAAAGAAAGAGATTGAAGAAGAATTGAAGGTTTTGTGTTGAATTCACCAAGATTGTGCTAGAACAAGAGTAATTCAAGACTCTAGGTAAAGATTTAAGATTTAATTATGAGTTTTAACCATCAAGTAGATTATTTCAAGAAGAATTTGTGATTGTGTACAAGAATTGGACCAAAGATGAGGAATTTAGAGTTAATTCATACATGCATGCTTAGTTTAGTTTAATTTCATCAATTGGAACATGATTCATATCATCCATGTTTGAAATATCATGTTCCTTCACTTAAATTCATGTTTTGAAAAGGATTTCCCTCATGCATGGAGTTTATGAACTCAATTTGCTAGTTTCATGAGTTTGGAAGAGAGGAGTTTGAAAGTTTTGCATGCATGTCTATTCCTTTACAAATTGAGCATGATTTCCAAGAATTTTCTCATGCATGTTTGAAATTCATCTTAATTATGGGAAATCATCAAGTTTCAAGTTGTTTTATGGTATTTGATCATGTTTTGAGAAGCTCAAGATCAAGAAAATCCATGCATGTTGTGTTCATGAACATTCTTAAAGTTTAAGTTGAAATTGTGCGCTTTTGGCAAACTCTTGGGCCATGATTTTATGAAATAATCCTTAATTCATCATGTTTTACAAGTTTTCTATGTTATCTCAAGCTTTGGGGCCCAAGAGATGTGTTTTGAAGATTGAGATTCGAATTTGAGCTTGGAGGTGCAATCTGGAAATTCCAGAATTTGCATCCACGCTCGAGCGTAGGAGTTCACGTTCGAGCGACCACTCTTTGTGCTTGCACTTCCGCTCAAGCGACCTAAAGTCCGCTCGAGCGTGAATTGCAAGCTCCCAGAAGTTTCATTTCTTTACAGACCACTCGAGCGAGGGAACCTGCGCTCGAGCGACCACCTTCATTTTGCATGTCCGCTCGAGCGAAGAAAGCTACGATCGAGCGGGGACCTCATTTTCAGAAAATTTGACTAAGTGTTTTCCAAACCATTTTGGCATCCTCATTGCATCTTAGGCATTCCTAAGCCTTAATTAAGCCATGGTAATGAGGTTATGGATTAGAAACACACTAAGAAAATGAATGTACTAAGTTAAGAGTTTATAAGATTGTGTTTTAAGCATGTGATAAGAAAGAATATGAGCTATTGTAACGAAAGCTAAGCCGTAATGGCCACCTAAATGTGTAATGATAAGATATGTTTGTGTTATGTGCTTTTGTGTCTGTAGGTCAACATCTGGAGATTGATTGACCGTTTGCGAGAACCACTGTGAGTAACGTTATTGTAAAGATACGTTCATATGAATTATGTTTCAAATGAATTATGATAAGTTACCATTTCTGAAATGATATCTGTTTTCGTGAACGAATGTTCCATGTTTGAAATCTATTATGACATCCATAGATAGTCCCAAGTCATGGGGGACGGTATGTTAATGCGGGTCCATGACATTCATGTGATTACGAGATCTCGTTAGCCACTTCATTGTAGTGATATGTGTTTAATCGGTATCCGAAACCGATTACTCTAGTTGAAAGACGTTATGTGATGTGTTCTATGGGATGTACCATTATTATGTTTTGATACGAGAATGATTATGATATGGTCTGTTTTACGCTTATGATATGTTCGGATTTCGTTCACTAACCTCTTTACATTGATGTTATTCACTGGGCTTTAGCTCACTGTGTGTATATATATGTATAGGTGGGCATTCTGGAAATCGAGCCTGAAGGCTTTTGTCTGGATCTGTGTTCTGTTGTCAGCCAACCATTGTGCCTCACATGGAGGTTCCTAGAGTGTCTCAAGTGTTTAAGTTCTGTTGTTTCTGTATATATAAGACTCGGTTGTTCTGTTGGCTGTACTTAAGATACTTTAATGTGTGTGGGTATAATATATGAATGACTTTTGATTATGTATATAAAGTTTTTAAATATTCCGTTTCATATAAGTCATCACAGCTCATTGGACAACTATATTTATGTATTAGCTTCCACTAGCCCCTTAATTTTGTTAATCTGTTCAGAGGCCTTCGGTATTTCAAGGATTACTGGTCGGTTACGATGCTAAACCTATAGGGGCGGGTTTGGGTTGTGACAGTTGTTGATTCATCAATAGAAGTTGTGGATTCAACTGCAATCTAGTCAATTCCGAGACGAAGGTTGCGGTGAATGATATACAGTAGATTTGAAGACAAATTAGAAGCGTTTGGGTAATTTTTTTGTATTCATTGTAATCTTTCTTTCTTCAGTAGTGGATTGATTAGTGACGTTTTGCCTGTGGTTTTTTTATCACAATTGAAGGTGCTTCAATCGTTGTTTTTCCACATAAAAATCGTTTGTGTCGATTTATTGTTTTTCGAAAACAACAATCTAAATCACTTTCGTAAGTGCTTGATGATTTAAATTGTGAGTTTTAAATGATTGAGAATTGGAATAATTAAATCTTAATCTAATCATGAATCACTTAGGTTTTTCAGTTATGTCACCACTCGGGTATATAATCTATGTGCATAAACATCATTGGTATTTTGTGCAGTAAGGATACACTGGTAATTATACGGTAAGTTACGCATTAGTTTTTATTTAATAATCAAGAGAGAGTCAAAATTGTCTGTGGTTAATGATAGTAGTTGGATAGGTACGACATTCTATGAAAAATCGCCTAAAACAAACTTTTACCTAAACATTATGAGGACTGAAATTTATTAATTACCTGTGTGTGTTTAATATTTCTATTGTATGTCATATCATATAATATTGTAGCACGTCCGCGAGGGACCCCGCTACAGTTCGGACTCGATTTGTGTCACGGTTCTTAATCTGAACCAAAGAGTCCAAATCTGGAAAATCGAATAATGAATTAACTATCCTAGCTAATCAATTATTACAGACCAACTAAATTAATTAAACAAATTAATTAATTTAAAAAAGCAAGAGAAAGGGCCTCGGGAAGAGGGCTCAATGCACACGTGCTCGGGTCTTGCTCGGAAGTCCACTGCCATGCGCAAGCTGCCTCTGTTTTCCCTGCTCTGCCCCTCTGAAAACTGCCAAAGTCTCAGAATTGCTTCCCTGGACATTGGGAGACACCACCGGCCAGGTAGAATGGCCACCGGCAGTAAGATGTGATCATTGGCTGTTGATGAAGCTATCGGCCACGGATGGATTGCCGGTCGGCACTCTGTGCAGTCGATCAGCAAAAAGTTCCTGCAGAATCTGTTTGACAGCAGCAGAGGACAGAGCTTTGCATGGCAATGCAATTCAAGCAATGTATGCACCAACCATATCCCTTATCATGTTTATTACTTCAAGGGACATGGTCCCAAGAAGCCAAGTTGGACATTTTAATGTCAAATGTAATGCACACAAACACATAAGGAACCCAACCTCAATCATGGTGATTCAAGAGGTAAGGCATGCATGCCAAATGCAACCTAAACATGTGAGCTAAATATGCAATATGAGCATGCTAGGAAGTAATGTACATTAGGCACACATCCTAAGCAAACAAGCATGCAAGGCATGAAACAATGTAACAACATTTGAGCAACATGCAAAAGGTGGACTTAGACTAATTTGGGCGGCCCTCAAATAAGCCCGAAACAGTGGCCAACATGCTCAAGAATAGAAGCCAAAACACATACAAATAGGCACGCATGCAAGGTCCAACACTTAGGCACATAGAGACAACTTTTAAGCACACTTAAAAGAGGAACAACATGGGCATATGGCATGCAATGTAAACTCTGAAAATCATGTTAATGATGGTGCCAAAACAAGCAAACAAGGCAAGCATAGCATACAACAAATGATCTAAAGCCTAAGGCTCACCAAAGAAGCATTGAACTACACTTAGCGCAACCACACATGGCATGAATTAAGTGACTGAAAATAGAGATGTGACATGCTAAAATGAGCCTCAAAACCCACCTAAATGGCATCTAAATGGCTTAAGTATGGAAGCATGCACAAGGGCCCAAACAAGAAGCATAAGACAACAACCTTTTAACACATTAAAGGGGTATCAAGTGCAAGCATATAGGCATGCCACAAGGACTGAAATAACATGACAAGTGGTTCCAAACCACTAAAATGATGCAAGGATGGCATAGTAAAGGGGTCAATGCTCAAGGCCTACAAGGGAGATTGCATGGTAGCTATACAAAGCAAAGCATGGATGACCCAAATGACCAAAAACAGACCTCAAGCACACTAAAACATGCATAAAAGCTTCACAAAGCTAAGCCAAAACAAGTAAGCATAGTGGTCCAAATGCTAAGCACATGTTAAGGCAATTCATGGCATTACAAGACAAGTATGCATAGCAAGCATGGTGTGTCTAAACCAACTTAAAAAAATGCTATTTCATGGCAAAATAAGCATAAATAACAGCTAAGGCATGGTCAACAAGAGCCTAAGCTAGGTGCTCCCTCAAGAGGCAAAAAGTGCCCTTTTCAAGGACAACAAGGAGAGGGGGTGGCCCTCTCCTTTTTGGGACCTCAAGGCACCATCCTCACCTCTGAAATCCCTCAAGATTTCAGTGGTGAGGAGGCCCAAACACCAAGGTCTCGGAGCTCTCTCAAAATGGCACAAAATGGAGCCTTACAAGGCTTAAGAGGGGTCAAACAACCCCAAAGCTTGAAGCAACCTTAAACAACTATTTAGAGGGCCTAAAAACAGAACTTTTTTATGTTATACACAAAGCTCGAAAACAGTTGCAAGGTAAGCTAAAAGGCTATGCAAGAAAGGGGTAAAAAAAAGGGCAAAGTTGTTACCCTTGAAGACTTTCTTCACAAATGAAGCTCCAGCAGCTTCTTCAGCTCCAAACCAACTCCAAGAACTCCAAGAACACTCCTTTGGCCCTCAATAACCAAGAAAAGGTGTAATGGTGGGTGTTTGTGTGCAAAAGTAAGACCAAACACACACTAAACTAACAAGAGAGGGAAATATAGAGATGGAATAGATACAAATTCCTAACCCTAATGTCAAAGCTTTCTAAAAATATTGTCTAACCCTAATGCCAAGAGAAGAGCCCTCTTCTTATAGGCAACTCCCTCTTATAAGGCTTCCAAAACAAGCCATCCAAGAGGGAAATCCCTCCATACACGTGTATGGAGGGGAAGAGAGTGGGTGCCAGCTATCATAGCTGGCACAAAATATCTACTAAAAGTAGATGAACAGTGATCGGCCATTCAAAATTGCCATTTTGGCAAAATAAATGGCCGACCGGCAATATACATTGCCGATGGCACAAAATCACTGGCCGGTGGCCTCAAGCCATGGCCGGTGATGTGTGGGGATGCCTCACAAGGCATTCCCTGCCCCTCCAAGGCAAAACACAAGTGTTTGGTGCAAAACCAGACACAAAACGGTCGAGTCGAGAGATCCTGAGGCAAGGGGCGCAATCGAGACCTCCGGGAACTCAAGACGAACACAAACAAGGGTAATCACCAAGTGTTCCAATGGTGACGTCCAAGTCTTGAGGACAGTCAAAAATGGGGTGTCTACAGTTGCCCCTCTTTGACAGAACTTGAAAGTCATAACAATGACGGGAGTGAATGTCAAAGCCCAGAGACGACCCATTTTTGACAAGGCCGAAGACTCAGACAAACATGCAAGACAATCAAGATATGCGCCCGAAGGCGGGGGCAAGATGCAAGACAATGCACAGAGCCAGACATAACTTATGATTATGCAAAGAAAGCTGTAATGAAGCACACATGCGACATTTTTAAGCTGGCATACACCAATGCAACTACATTACAAATGCAGAAAAGATGTAAGAGAATTATGCAATTCTCGATACGTCTCACTCGGAGGATACAATACCTATGCGGCTCGTCTGGTTGCACCAGCTTCAAATGAACCGTACATACAATATCGTGCCTGCAAAGAAAACAACTTAACAGGTACAATGTTATTAGCAACATACATGTCAATGCAAAAATAAATGCAAAATGATATGCAATATATACAAAACAATGTATAAACAATGAAAAAGAAAATGCAATGTAATTGAAACAATGCAAACTACATGCAAAGCAATTGAATCATGATCCAATCATGAGCGGTTCGAAACCACACCTATGTCAAATAGATTGATGGAGGTAACAAGTCCGTCTACCATAGAACGGTCAACAGAACTATGAGTAATGTAGACGGACATAAGAACAAGTATTGGGGGGGGATGACATAAGTGGGGAAACGATCCGCTGGGGAAAGGACAACGTTCCTAATGCTGGATGCAACAATTACACTACAATGTAATATATAATGAAAATGCTGGGGAAAATGGCAATGGATATGGCACGCGGGCCAAACGAAATCTTACCTAGGCAAAGCATGTACGCATACAAGCCGTGTCTAACATAGAACGGTCCACTGAACTATGTTTCGATGTGAAAAGTACGGGTGCATACCGGACCAAGCTCAACATGGAAAGGCGTAAGCCCTAGATGGAAGTGATGCAGTGAATGCATGCAAGTTACAATGCAATATCTACAAATATGCAATGGAACGGAAATGGATACAATGGATATAGCCTGCGGGCCAAACCAAATCTTGCCTAGGAAGGGCATGTACACGTACAAGCCGCGTCTAACATAGAACGGTCCACTGAACTACGCTTCGACACGAGAAGTATGGGCGCATACCGGACCAAGCCCAACATGGAAAGGCGCAAGCCACAGGTGGAAGGTGATGCAATGAATGTATGCAAGCTACAATGCAATATACACTACATTACAATGATGCATGACAATGCAACTATTTAGGATGATGCATGACAATGCAATTATATTTTTTTGTTTTGTTTTTGAAATGCAAATGCATGATGATGCATGATTTCGAAGTGTGCGACAACGTGCGGCTTTTAAGATGCACGCGAACTTGAATATGCGACGACTCGAGTCACTTGAAATACATGTATAATGCAACTTATCAAAAGTCGTTCGGGCACGACAAACACCGAAGGACTTGCACCTTCAGAGGATTTAGGGTCTCTTAGACCGTGGCGATTCTCGATATGCCTCGCTCGGAGTATACCATACCTGTTCGGTTCGTCGGGTTGCACCAGCCTCAAATGAACCGTACATACAATATCGTGCCTGCAAAGAAAACAAACTTAACAGGTACAATGTGATTAACAACATGCATATTAATGTACTTGAAAATGCGTGACAACGCAAAGCAAGTGGGAAGCATAACAATGCTGTGAAGGCACAGGCATGTAAGTGGAGCACGCGGTCTACGCAGGCAACGAAATTGATCATAAGCATGCGGTCTACGCAAGCAATGAAATTGGTTTCAAACGTGCGGTCTACGCAAGTAGAACATGCGGTCTACGCAAGTAATGAATTTGAACATAAGAATGCGGTCCGCGCAAGCAGAACATGCGGTCTACACAAGCAAAACATGCGGTCTACGCAAGTAAAGCATGCGGTCTACGCAAGTAATGACATTGATTACAAACATGCAGTCTACGCAAGCAAAACATGCGGTCTACGCAAGTAATGAAATTGATTACAAACATGCGGTCTATGCAAGTAAAACATGCGGTCTACGCAGGCAAAACATGCGGTCTACGCAAGCAAAACATGCGGTCTATGCAAGTAATGAAATTGATTATAAACATGCGGTCTACGCAAGTAGTGAAATTGATTACATGCAAAATGCAATGAGATGCGCAAAATAGCGCGATGCGTTAGACAACGCAAGTGCGCAAGACAGTGCGATTGATATGTGATGCACATGGGGCAACGTTTGAGTTTTGTAAAAGCCAAAAGGATATGGAAAGGATACACCTTGCACGAATTTGAGTGCCACGCACAGAAGACACAATCCGAGGTCAAAACGGAGGCCGGTTGAGCGTCGGAAATGCACTGTTTTACACTGTTTTGAGCACTAAAGGCCCTGGACCCCACACATAACTCAAACAAGGATGTAGGAGGCTCCAAAACTGCTGTAGGAGACCACCGGATGTCCACTGGCCATCAAAATGCATCACCGGCCGTCCATCGGCCATCATACAATTTCCATCGGCACAATATTTTGCCGACCGGCAAAAAGTCCCTATATCGGGGCAGTTCAGTCATTTGGCTACGGGTCTTTTAACATAGGGCTTCTAGCCCTATTTTTTTTACTTCTCCTTGCTCGAAATCTTCTTCTCTCTCTCTCTAAAATATTTTTCGAGCCTTATTTCCTCATTTTCCTTGGTTTTTGGCTCCGTTTCGTCGTTCGATTCGCGTTCACCCTTGCATTTCGAACGTTTTGAACCGATTGAAATTTCATTTCGGTGTTGTTTTTTCGATTTCCACCACTCAAGGCTTGTTTCCCTCGAGTTTTCCTCGATATCTATGCCTTTTCCGCACTTCAGCTTTTTCGGCCTTTTCCGGCCTTCTCGGGGTTGACTTTTTGTTGACTCTTCATATTCTCGCCCGATTTTTTCATCTTCCGGCCATTTTCACATTCTCTTCGAGATGGCGGATGATCTTCCACAGGGCTGGACCCCTCCAGAGCATGAGATGGATCCTGAGGCCGAGCCCTTGCCACTTCACATCCGGCCGTTCGATCCGGAGACCTACAGGCCTGCGGTTCATGTGATGCTCCCCGATGGACTACGCCAGTTGCGGAGCTTCGAGAGGGGTGTGGCACCCGAGATTCTCCTGCGTGAGCCCACCTCCCATCTATCCTTCGGCACTTCCGAGGTAACATTCTTTCTTCTGTTTTATTATTTTCCGCAACGTAGAACATAACTGCCATTAGTTGATTATGTTCTTTAACTGCTTAACCCGGACGCACCGGTACACTGTACACCGTAGTTGATTACAGACAAGCTTACAACCGATATCTGTTTGAAACTTACACGTGCACACACACTGCACTGACCCTGAATCACCCAAACACACGGCGCACACTGTATTTCACTGCATACATACTGGTACCCGGTATCTGCTTGAATCTGAAAACATGCACACACGCTGTATTTACCCTGAACCACTCAAACACGCTGACACATCACACGTTGTAGTTCACTGTAAGTACACCGGCACCCGATGTCTGTTCAAATTTGAAAACATGCACACATGTTGTATACCTGTATGCTTCTTAAAACTGCGTTTTGAATATTGCCTCGCAATTGTTGTTTTTTTTTTATTACAGGGGGATTCCCATACCATCCGCGGGTATGGGAACGTTGTTGCTCGGGATTGGTACCTAGAGCTGCCAGACGCGGTTCGTTATATCATCGACGAGGCCAGTTTCGGCATCTTCTGCAGGGGGCTCTCCCGGCTTACGACCTGCAGGCCCTTGCTTGCCGCTTTAGTGGAGAGGTGGTGGGATACCACCAACTCCTTCCACTTTTCCGTCGCGGGGGACATGACGATGACCCCTTATGATTTCTCGATGCTCACCGGCATCGGGGTAGGGGGTGATCCGGTCCCCTTCGACACCGATATGGATAAATGGGATGCCGCCAAGCTGTACCTGCTCGGCACTCAGCCTCCCCTCGCTCGAGCAGGGTTTGTCAGGTACTCTTGGTTTGAGAGCCATTTTCGGATTCAGCCAGCCTTGGCGGAGGAGGTGGATCGGTATGCGCGGGGCTTCATCATGTTTCTGCTCGGGATGACCCTTTTCGCCGACCGGGCGAACACCGTGCCTCTATGTCTGTTGAGCGCACTGGTGGATGTCAGGCGAATCCGCCACTA
>NW_021024818.1:1650506-1697363 GCF_004153795.1 Camellia sinensis | reverse complement strand
TAAAATGCCAAAAATGGACTGCTTTGTCAGATACAGAGTCGCCACCTAAATATTTTCGAAAAATTTAGGAAACCCATGACTCGTGCCAAAGGCCACGTGTCCGTCATCTCCAAGATTGTCTCAGCTCAGGAACTTGGGTACGAGATGGGAAGGTCATGAATTGAGCACCCCACTCGCCTGATCAAAGATCAGCCTCTACTAATCATGATGTGAATATTATTTACATTATATGCTCTTATTCTGTTTATTAGGCTAACATTACTATGTGTTGCACACAAGTATAGACTAACTTGCAAAAATTGGAACACTTTGATTTTATGTTTGTTTTGAAAATGGTTTCGAATATGTACCACTTGAAAAAGTGATCTCATATGTACATTACTCAAATTTATTCCAATTCAAGCAATTAGCCTTTATCCACAAGCATTCAAGCAAGTATATCAATTAAGCACTTAGTCTTATGGCAAGCATGCTAAACATGGCAACAATCACACGCATGCGATATGCTAAAGCACAAAAATGCCCACCTCGTACTCCAAGGCAAGCCAAAAGAAACAAAAAAGTTAGAAAACATGCATGCCCTTAATTAATGCAACATGACTAATGCAACACATGCAATGATGCAATTAATAGGCTCGGCTACTAATTATGACATGCGAATCAATTTGGAAGCATGCGATTTTAAACACGTATTCAACGAAGTAATAAATGGCAATACTTGTTAGAATGATGAACCGAGCCTCGATGCATGCAAGACAAGTGGATGCAAACATGGGAAATGCTAAAAGAAACATGATGTTCTATTTTATCCATCATAAGCGAGTAAATAAAAGGGAGAAAGACGAGGAATTGGAAGACATACACATTATTACAAGTTTTTCCCTCACACAGGAGGGTCCGAATGAATGTTCAAGTGTCCAAATAAACTAATTATTATAAAACCGAATGAATGAATTAAGCTAAGCTAACTTCTTATTACAAATTCTAATGAATACTAAAGAAACGAACTAGCTATCTAAGTTAACTAGCTATAACAATTACAAATGAACAATGGCTACAATAATATTAATTAAGTACAACAATAATAATTAATGATTAATCATCAAACAAGGACACACAAGGATGCATAATGCTCTCATGCGCAGCCTTCTGAAACTGCTCTGTTTGCCAAAACCATTATGTTTCACCTTCAGCCACTGCCCTCTGTTTTCTACAAAACTTGTTGCTGACCAAACATTGGAGTTCGGCCGGCCGGAAATAAGGCCCGGCCGAGCCCAGATAAGGCCGGTCGTGCCCTATTTTGTGAAAAGACCTGTTTTTGTGCTCTGAAGTGAAAACAGTGCAGACAGAGTTATTATGAACTATGTTTGTCCTTTCTACTCTTCTCTGTCATGGAAAGCCTCAAGAGAAGAGTGAAGTCATTTCCGAAACCATCAATGATCAAATTGATTGCTTGATGAGTTAGGACATGATTTTGGACAAGAATTAATGAATGCAACAATTCAATAACCACCCCTCCCTCCTAGCATGGAGTAAGCTCAAAGAGGGAGGTAGAAACGCTTCAAGACTCATCGAAACATCATGAATTGATGTAAGACGGCCCTTGACACAATAGACTTGGCATAACGTCCGGTCGAATCCAAGCAATATGACTCATTTTCTTTACGTGGGTTAGTTCATTTTAACAATTTTTTAGACCTTTCCATTCTTTAGTCCATTTATCCAAGATAACGGTTAAGTGCTTTAAAGATTACATCCACTAAATGAGAAGCATGTCAAACAGGAAGTGATTCTCAACATGAAAGAGAGACTATGCTGTTGGCGATGAACCTGCGTGGAAATTAAGCCATTAAGCATAGATCTCTAGCTCATATTTTGAACAACCATCAACCGGTTGAAACAACTCTCAAATGAAAGAAATGAATGGTAAGTTGCTTATTAAAATAAGGCTCTTAACATGGAAATTAAACAAAGAGAGGCCAAGAACAACATGCAACAAGCTATATATGCGAACTTATGATACAACAAGTGAACTAATCAAAGCATGAACTAATTAAATAAATTAGGACAACCCTAAAACAACCCCTAATAGGTGAAAAACAGGGGCTCAAAATGCATGAAAAGAGCCCAAAAAAGCTAAACAGTAAGGAAAGAAAATAAGACTAGTAAGCAAGAACAAGGAGGGGTGCCCCTCCACCTTTGAAACCTCAAAACATGATTGTTAGCCTCTTTTGAACTCTGAAAATCAATTTGAAAGGTCAAAGAAAAGAGTGTAGAAACAAGGGTTTGAGCTATAGGTGAACGTGTAAGAAAAAGTGTTAACTCTCTCTACCTTTTGGTAGCTATTCAAACCCAAGTTTCAACACTTGAACTAGGATCAAAACAATACAAAGACACAAGAAATGGATAGAAAATGAAAGCAAAAGCAAGAGTTACAAGCTTATACCTCTCAAATGGAGTAAGCCTTGGTTGTTGATCAAACGCAATCCTAACACACTCTCAAGTTTGAATTGTAATCCTCAAGGTTCAACCAAGGTTCCAAGGTTAAGGTTTGAGGGTGTGTATGGAGCATGGAGATGGTTTAAGGGTGACAAGCTTGTTCAAATATGACTTGCACAAGAAGAAGAAGCTCTCAATGTGTGTATAGGCTCTTTTTAAATTGTTCAACCCTCAAAATAGAGGTATAACCTTGTTTTTATAGAATTTGAGCAAAACAAGTGAGAAATATCTCCAAAAATGGACAGGTGGCGGGCTCCTGCCCAGAACAGTGTCTATCGCCATCGAGGCACGACGAGCCCCAAATGGCCACAGCCGTCCCTCAATGAGGCACGGCCGGGCCCACAAGTGTTTCCCTGTTTCTCTGTTTTAAGCTCAGTGTAGGGCAGCACAAGGTTCAAAAATAAAATTCAAGGGTTCAATTAGTGTAGATATGAAAGATTTGAGATTGTTTTGAGCGCCCGACCTTGGTTGAGAAGGCGAATCATGCACAATACTATTTTCATCATCGAGTGTATAGGACAAAGCACCCAAGTCTTGCGGGCGATCAAAAATGGGGTGTCTACAGTTGCCCCTCTTTGACAGAACTCAAAGTCATGAAATTACATGAGTGAATGTCAAAGCCAGAGATAACCCATTTTGACAATGCCGTAAGACTTGGGCAAAGAAATCAAGACATAAAATGCAATGGTTGAACTCGAATGTTGCCTCCATATCCTTTTACAAGGAATCAAACCAACGTAGTTCAAGGGTAAGATGCAAATGATATGCACAACCAAATAACTTATGATCATGCAATGAAGTAGTACAACAAAACATTTGAATAAAAGCCAACAAGCGGTGAAATAACATCACAAACAATAACAAAAGTATAAACCAAAGCAAAACAAACCAAGTCGTGTCTCACACAAAAAGAAGCAAGTAAACAAACACGTCTCTCGTTGAGAGGACATAAGAAAATGCAAGCCTATCTACATCTCATGCAGAAAGGGTGTAAGAAAATGCAAACCCGACTACATCTTACTGTAGACACCCCACTTTTGACTACCCACGAGACTCGGATGCTTGATTCGATGCACTCGATGATGAAAGTTGAATTACGAATTCACAGCGATTCGGAATCAACCAGACTCCTGAAATAACCTCAAGTCTTCAGCATTTACTTTGTTTGAACCTGTGAGCTTTATTTTTGGACCTTTTCCCTCCATGAGCTGAGTTTGAACCAAAAAACAGGGGAAGCCATCAAGGCCCGGCCGTGCATTGGTGATGGTCGGCCGTGGATATTGAATGGCCGACCGATCTTCGATAGTATTAAGCACTGTTCTGGGCGGGAGGCAGTCAGCTGTCCATTTTTGAAGACATTTGCCACCTCTTGAGCTTGAATTCTATAAAAGGAAGGCTCTGGGATTGTTTTGAGGGTTGAAAAAATATCAAGAAGAGATATACACATAAAGAGCCTCTCCTCCTCCTTCTTCCATTGCAAGGCATCCTTTGAGCCAACCTACTTTATTTACACCATTACTACACACCATAAACAACCTTGTTTGATCATCCTAAGGCCTTGGCTGATCTTGAGAAAGCATAATTCAAACTAAAGAGTGCATAGGAATCAAGTTTGAAGCTCTAAGAACAAGTTTGTTTCTTGAAAGGTATAAGCTTGTATCCTTCTTTCTTGCTTTCATTTTTATCATCTACACCATCATTCTTGCTGTTTTGGTTGCTTTTGAGCTCATTTGAGGTGCTGGAGTTGAGTTCGAAGGGTTACCAAAAGGGTGGAAAGAGTTTACTCTTTCTACACCCTTATTCCATAACCTAAACTCTTCTCATTTTCATCCTCTTCTCTTTGGTTTTCAAACAAATTTTCAGAGGCTTAAAAAAGGGCTAAAAACCATGTTTTGAAGCTTCAAAAATAGAGGGGTTAGCCATCCCCTCCTTACCTTTGTTCACTAGCTTTGATTCTCTTCTTCATTGTTAAGCTTTTAATGTGTTATTTGGCCACTGTGTTTACCCTTTTAGGGGCTGTTTTAGTGATTCCATGGCCCTTAAAATTATTTCATGCTTTGGTTCGTTCATGTGTTGTCTCACAAGTTGGCCTACACAGCCTGTTGTAATACTTTCTTTGCTTTATTTCCTTGTTAAGTGTCTCACTCTAACTAATCAACCAATCATCTATCACTTGTATTTGGAGAATGACTTCAACCGATCGAGGTTGCTCAAAACATGGAAGAATGGCCTACACTTAATGGCTTAATCTCTTAGGAGATTCATTATCAATGGTGTAGCCTTTCTCTCATGTTTTAGAGAAACCTCTCGTTTGACATTATTTCTTGATTAGAGGACTTAACTTCACCATGGACAAATGGGCTAATGAACGGATATGACTAAAGCAAATTGGCTTAAAATTTGGTTCAACACACTTAAAGAAAATGGCTTAAAAAGCTTGAACTTGGGCGGACGTTATGCCAAGCTTCTTGTGTCAAGTGTCATCATGCGTCAATCCATGGCGTTTTGATGTTCTTGAAGCGTCTCAACTTCCCTTTTTGAGTCCATTTCATGACAAAAAGGGAAGGGTGGTCATTTGTATTTCATTTATTGATTTTGTCCAAAATCATGTCCTATAGCATCAAGCAATCAATTGCTTATTGATGTCTTTAGAAATGATTTCATTCTTCTCTTGAGGCCTTCCTACGACAGAGAAGGGAGGAAGGGCAAACAGAGCTTGAAAAATTCTCTATCTGCCTTGTTTCACCTCAGAGCACAAGAACAGAACTGTACCCAAAACCAATGCACAGCCGGCCCTTGGTGTTTGGTCAACAAGGCACTTCTGCAGAAACAGAGGCAATGGCTGAAGGAGGAACAGAGGAAATCTGGGTAGACAGAATGTCTTTCAAGTGATGTGCATGCAACCTCCATCTATCTTCCGTAGTGCTTGTATCAAATGCATTCAATTGTTTCATTAGCATAATGAATTTTGTTGTTATATTTTAATTAGTCTAATTAGTTGTTGCTAATTATTTGGAGTAGTTATATTTAATTAGCTTAAGTAGCTAGTTAATTGGAGTGTTGTAATAATTAGTCGATTAGTTTAGCTAGTTATTCATTTAATTTGTAATAGTTAGCTTAATTAGCGTAGCTAGTTAGTTAGCTCATTCATTCGGACCCTCCTTTGCGATGGCATAATGTTGTAATAAGTGTGCGTGCGTGTGTGTATCTTTTCCAACCCCACGTCTTTTACTTAATCGCTTTTGATGGTTAGATTAGGGACATTTTTAATTAGCATACCTTATGCTTGCATATTTACATCCATTCATTTTGTATTGCATGCACTGAGGCTCGGCGCATCATTCAAACTGCATTGCAATTTCAATATCTTATTTGAATACGTGTTTTAATCGCATGTTATCAAATCAATTCATATGCCATATTAGTAGCCGAGCCTATTAATTGCATATTGTATGTGTTGCATTAGATATCTTGTATAGTTAGGATCATGCATTTTCCTAACTATTTTCCATTTTGGCTCGGAGTACTCGGTGAGTTTTTGCGCTTTAGCATACTTGCACGAGTGTGATTGTCATATTGCCATGTTTCACATGATTGCCATGAGGCTATGTGTTTAAATGCTAAACAACATGAATGCCTGTGGATGAAGGCTTGTTGTTTGAATTGGAATGATTCAACGAATGTAAGTTTTAAGCCCACTTTGTTGTGGTAAAATCATGCTTTAAGCCCACTATGTTTGGTGGCAAATCCGTATCTTTTAAGCCCACTTGAAGGTGGCAAATTCAAACCATTTTCGAAAACAAACATGAGTTGAATTTGTTCCAAGTCTTGCAACTAGTCTATACTTACTTGTGTGCGTCACATAGTAAAGCTAGTTTAATAGACGGAATAAGAATACATAATGTTTATAAAATTTCATATCATGATTAGTAGAAGCCGATCTTTGATCGAGCAAGCATGGGTGCTCATTTCAGGACTTTCCCCTCTCGTACCCAAGTTTCCGAGCCGAGGCAACTTTGGTGATGACGGACACTTGGCCTTTGGCACGAGTCAGGGTTTCCTAAATTTCTCCAAAAAAATAAAATATTTAGGTGGCGACTCTGTATCTGGCAAAGCAGTCCAATTTTGGCATTATTTGATTTAAAATCGATTTTCCAAAAAAGGCTTGCCGGATTTGGACTTTTGGTGTTTATCAGTTTCACATTGCACTTGTGAGACTAGATTCAGAACTGCGGGAGTCCGAACTGTGAGGCCTTCTTTTCAAACCCTTTCCGAAAGGCGGGGCACTGAAAAAAGCGAGTCCACAATCATGTAGAAAGGATGTAAGAAAATGCAAGGCTAAAATGTGGCGAAACAACTCCGAGCCCGTCTCACGCAAAAAGAGGAAGGGTGGTGTGAACAACAGGAGCACCTGTTGTTTTTAACCAAGAAAAACAACTCCGAGCGCATCTCACACGAAAGGAGGGAGGGTGGTGTGAACAACAGGCGCACCTGTCATTTTTAATCGAGAAAACAACAACCTAACGCGTCCCACGCGAAATGAGGAAAGATGGTGTGAACATCAGGCGCACTTAATGTTTTAAACCGAGCAAACAACAGCCTAACGCGTCTCACACGAAAGGAGGAAAGGTGGTGTGAACATCAAGTGCATCAAATGTTTTTAACCGATCAACTAACGACCTAACGTGTCTCACGCGAAAGAAGGAAAAGTAGTGCGAACATTAGGCGCACCTGATGTTTTTAACCAAGCAAAACAACTCCAAGCACATCTCACGCGAAAGGAGGAAAAGTGGTGTGAACATCAGGCGCACCTGATCTTTTTAACCGAGCAAAACAACTCCAAGCGTGTCTCATGCGAAAGAAGGAAAAGTGGCGTGAACATCAGGCGACCTGATGTTTTTAACCGAGAAAAACAACTCCAAGCGTGTCTCACGCGAAAGCAAGAATTAAATCAACGAAAGAGCAGACAAAACTCAGAACTCGACACAGCGAGACTGGAAGACTTCGAAAATAAAGCTTACCAAGACGACTCAAAATCAAGGTACAAAGTGTAAACGCGAATCACGCGAACAAATTGAACACGATACATTGTAACAGACTAAACAAAGGTACATGACATCAAAATAATAGAAGTGATACTCGAAATGATCAATTTGGAACCCATTTTGCAAAAGTTTTGAAAATGAGCTTAATTGAAAACAACACCATACGAAACAAATTATGAAGGCGTAATAAAACAAGAATGAGAACAAAATTCTTTTCCTCTCCTTTCTATTTTTCTTTCTTTCCATTTTCTTTGTTTTCTTATTATTTTTTTATTTCCTTCTCTTTTTATTTTTTTCCTTCTTTTTTTGCTCCTTTTGCTCTCTGTTTTTTCCTTTTTCTACTCTATTTTTTTCTAGCCAAACCAAATTCAAAATGAGGCCGCCCAAACATGAAAACAGCAGAACAACTGAACTGTTCCTGCACTTAGGACCGACCAGGCTTAAATGAGGCACGACCGGGTCCATTGGAGCACGACCGGGCCTCAATGGCGATCAGGGGCAAATCGGTAAAAGTACAACTGTGGTTGTTTTAAATCAAACCCAAACCTCATTTCCATCCACACCCAAAGCCGAAACTCCCTCCCCTCCTCCCTCTAAGCCTCACCCTCTATCTAGATTACCCTATTTTCGCAAAACCCACAAACTCTCGCGAATTTTTCTTAAAACCCACTCACTCCTCTACATTTTGAATCGAATACAAATCGATTTCGTTGAGTTTCGTGATTTCTCTTGGTTTTGTTTGATTTCTCACGTACTTACCCTCATTTTTCCCTTTCTTCCGCTTAATTTTCACTTTCTCTTATCTTCTCTCTCATAGGGTTTGGAATTTGGGGGATTTACACTCAATTTCACTCACCCACTCACTTTTTCACATTTTTCTCACTTTTATCCTTCATAACTCTTGATTGTCTAGTGACGAGGTTCCCATTTCTGACCCTATGGTGGGTATCGGTGCTGTCCTTGGTGATGACATCGAGCCTGAGGATATCCTTTCGCCTGTACTTGAGCTGGAGTTACTTCCATTGGTTGATAGGCATTTTGACACGGCCACTTACCAGATCTACACACATGCCTTGACCCCTGGTGACATCCTAAGATTTAAGGGACTCATCCCTGGGATCGACGAGGACATTCTGCTGCGAGAGCCTATGGAGCACTTGTCCGCTAATACACCCATAGTAAGCAACTTCCCCTCATTGTTTGTTTAAGCATACTTACAACTACATACTTGAAACTTGTAAACAAATCTTCCTTTCAATACATTGTGAATACTGGCAAGATTTCCATATGACAGGTGATAGCCAAGAGGATTGGCAGTTATGGATCCATATCCGATCCCCGACACTGGTATGAGAGACTTCCTGTGAAGGTTCGCACGCTGGTTGATGCTGCTGGCTTCGGACTCGTCTGTTCAGGGCTTATACAGATGCGGGCTAAGCCACTACTTTATAAGGCCTTGGTAGAGAGGTCATGGGATACCACTGACTGATTCCACTTTTCATCGATTGTGGAGATAACTCTGACCCCATATGATTTCTCTATGCTCATTGGTCTACGAGCAAGAATTAGTGGCCGAATCCCGTTTGATCCTGAAATGACGCAGTGAAGAGATGCACAGCATCAGCTTCTCGAGGCGATCCCAAACACCACCAGCCACGGGATGGTGAGGTACAGTTGGTTCTTGGAGCATTTTTCAAATCTTCAGCCAGCTTTCCCAGAGGAGGTCGCCAATACACCCACGACTTTCTCATGTATCTCCTCGGTACTACCCTGTTCACGAACAAGGAGAATACCGTGGGGTTATATTTCTTAGGAGCACTGGTGTATCTGCTGAAGGTAAAAGAGTATGATTGGATTGGTACCAGTCTGGCCACTCTATACTGCTACATGAGCTCCGTATCTCGCCGCAAGGCGGATTCACTTGGCAGCTATTGGAGAGTTTGGGAGGTACACCTCACACTTACTTTTCTATTTAGCTTTGCATTCTGTTCAACTTTATATACTATTCAACTTTGTATTCCTGCTCATTTTTGCTTTGCATTTTCTGTTCATGTTTGCTCATTCACTTAATTTATCTTTCTCTACTTGCAGTTATGGGTTTAAACGTATTTCACCTCTCTGGCTCCGATCCCAGTGAGGTCGCTTAAGTTGTCAATACCCCACTTCCGGCACTACAACTCACGATTCGGGCGACGTCACCGCGTAGATTGAGATTTCCCCTACTTTCGCCACTTTTTTGACACCATCACCGCAGATCAGGTAACAAAATACTAGTCTTTGTCTTCATCTTATTATTTCCCGTATTATTTCCACTGATTCCATATTGTTGTGTCCATACTGTTGTTTCCTGTATTGCTGCTTCCTTGATGTCCAACACTTAACTTGCATCTTTTACTCACAGCTTGACTAGCATCCTTGGGCGGCATCCCCCAAGCATTAAGAATGACCTATGTTGCTGCATGGCATGTCTCCACCATGCAGATTCTGTTTAAGGGCCCTTTCAACTGGGCATATTACTTAGGAGAGAGGTCCATCCAACAGACGCTAGGCATCGCTGACTGTGACATTCCACATCCTCCTCCTCCAAGCATGAGGGTAGTTGATGAGCTTCATGAAGGTCCTCAAATTGACTTCCTGATGTTGGGAGAGGATGGTGACCGACATCATGAGCCCGATGACTTTACCACTTTCTTGCAGACCCGCGTGATAGCACCTCTTACCCAAGGCATGGCTCGCGTTATTCTAGAGGTTGCTGTTGCTGCTACTAGAGGTGCTCTTACCATTGCTCCCATTCTCGGGCTTCCCGCGATTCTGACTGAGGTTGTATACATGTGACTAGATGGGGTGCTGGAGCAAATCCCTCTGGAGCATATTAAGGAGAGGGATCGCAGATTGGTGATTGCTCCTGGCATCAAGCAAGTACACTCTTCTTTATGCTCCTATCCACTGTACACTTTATTATTTCCATCTACTGTACCATTTCATTCTTGTTCACTGTGCTTAATCACTGTACTCAATTATTTCTGTATACTGTACTAAATTCTCTTTCTTTTATAGGTATCTACGGCATATGCTGATGACCTTCTCCGGATGATCGACCGACTGCTCATGATGGTGCGGAGGAGGTAGACTGCTCTGGCCACCCATGGGATTGAGGTATTGCAATCTTGTTCATAATTACGTTGCATCCATTCTGATACCTATACACAATTTAACTGAATCTCTTTGAACATCTACACTCATTTTTGTACTCATTTCAGCTTAAGCCGGCGCTAGCTGCACCTACATGGCCTCCTCTAGTTGGGAAGAGGAGGAGACGAGGTGCGGTGAAAGGTAGAGGACAGGTTAACCTGGGGAGAGGCCGAGCGAGGCAACGATTACCTTCTGAGGAGTCTTTTGCTGAGTACACAACCTCCGAGGAGGAGGAGAAGGAGGTTGACGTGCGATCTAGTAGTTCCAGTGACAATAATGACACCCCTCCTTTGCAGCCGAGGAGAAAGAGAACGAAGATAGAGTGCTGAGTAGCTCTTTTGCCTTTTCTTTTGCTTTGTAGTTAGACTCTCTATTTTTGTTTTTGAAGACTTTTCTTTTGTTTTTGGTTTGTAAAAACAATGATCGGGGTTGGACCCGCTAGTGTGTATATAAAAGAGTTTTGGATGATTCCTCTTACATAAAATGTGACAGATGGCATAACCATTGCATAACAATTTTGTACAAGACTTTGCAACTGTGGATGCTTACTTTTGAATTCCTTCTTGAATCGGATAATAACCTTCCACCGAACAAAAAGTAAAATACAACCCGATAACAGCAAAACAAAATAAACATGACCTAAAAATACTAAGCAACACCTGATACAAACAAAACAAAACTCAAAATACAACCAAAGTATAGCAAGACAAGAGGCCAGCCTCTGACGCATCTGTTCTAATCTGGGCCATCATTTAGACCCAGCGGGGTCCTAATGAGGCATGGCCGGCCCCAAAAATGATGTCGGTCAGTGGAATCCAGCTGTCATGCATAGCTCCTTCTCAAAGTCCATAAAAGGTGCTTCCAAGCTATTTTCCTGGCAGAATAATCTTTAATGTTTGGCTCTTAAGATGGAGGGTGTGCTCAACACTAGGCTCCGAGATTGGATTGCGAATTTGGGCGGCTCAGAAAAGGTAAACTTTTGTAGTTTCGACCTAAACGCTCTTTTTCCTTTGAGCCATACTTCGTTTTGCTTTCCATTTCTCCATGCTACTGTTTAGTGCTGGAACCCGGTTACACATGTATTCCGCTTCAGATTTCAAGAGCTGTGCCCGACACTTGAAGAGGCATAAGTCGGGCCAACTTTGGCTACAGAGGCTTCCATAAGCACGAGTAGAGGACGCAGGAGCACCTGACTCGCCTATGCCCCTAGTCTATTGCTTTGACCTTTCTTTTCAAGTTTTATGATGTAAAAGTAACTTTGATTTGTATCGGAGAATTGGAGAATGCATTTGTGTTGAAATCAATGGAATTAAGATAGTGAGCACTAAAAATTTCCTTTTGGTCTAAAAAAGGTCTAAGTTGTAAGATAAATTTTGAGAAAAATCAACTTTTATTAAAAAATTTCAAAACAATTTTTGAAAATGATCACTACCTGACACACACAGGAATCAAACCCTCAAGATGTACAATCTCGAATCAAAAGATCATAACTCCCTCTGATTGCATACCACTACCACTCTACTTTGTAACCAGGTTTTCTTCCCAAAATGAAAATCATAACCAAACTAACAGATGATGAACAAAGATGACCTGATCAGACAAACAGACAGGACAGTTGAGTTGGAAATAGTTACGGTCGAACTTCAGGATGAAGTTGCCTATGTATCCCAAAGATGGGAATTAGGCCTTACGTAATTCGGTTCAGATTCACTTGAGTATTAACTCTCTCCTTTTGCACTCTAACTTTTGTCAAAGTCGCCCTTTAGTGTTTTCAACCTTGTGAGCCCAGTTTTTCTTTGTTTCTAATTTTTCATGCTCTAACTTTTGCCTAGGTCGCCCTTTTAGGTTTTTGGCCTAATTGTAGACACCCCATTTTTGACCGACCTTAAGACTCAGACATCATCGATTAAGCGCTCGGTGATAGTGCATGTTGTGCTCGTTCGAGTTTCTGGAGTTTTTGGCTGAGTGCCTTGCCTCCGGGCCTTTGAACTCTTTGTGCTTTGGCTCGGTTTGTGGACCAAGCCTTGTTTCTCTTCCCTGGAGGGAGGGAGAGGTCTTATAGACCACCTTTTTGTGGTCATAGATCACTTTTCGTAGTCGTAGACCACTTTTCCTGCTTGGAGACTAGTTTTCGATTTTTGGAGCCTTCGGCCGCGCGCCTTGTCTCGGGACCGCTTGACGTCCTCCGTTTGGCTTGGTTTTCGGACCATGCCTTGTTGACTCTACCTAGAGGGACACTGTGGTCCGAGAGACCACTTTTGTGGTCGTAGACCACTTTTGATGCCCGTAGACTAGTTTTCGAGGCTCCAGGCCGCGCGCCTTGCCTCCCGAACTCTCATCTTGCATCCCTTTTGGTTTGTTTTTGGTACAAGCCTTGTTTTTCTTGTTTGGAAGGTGGTAAAAGGGTGGGAGACCAGTTCTTCCCCTTGGAGACCACTTTCCTCCCCGCCAGCCAGTTTTCTGGTCGGCCAACAGGTGTTCTTGGTCTTTGGGCCACCTTTTCTGGTCGGCCACCACACCACTGCCTTGCTTTCATGCTACTGACCATCTCCCACCATGACCGACCACTTTCTCCCCTGGGAGACCACTTCCACTAGTTGGCCGACCAGTAGAAGTAGCTGGCCGACCACTTCAAGTGGTCGACAGCTTTTCATCACCTTTTTAGAGATATTTTAGAGCCAGCTGTACCAGCTGGAGAGCACAGAAGCCATCCTCCATACAATGGAGGGGTGGCTTTAAGCCTAAAGCTTGTCCAACAAGCTTGTTGCTTGTTCTCTATAAGAGAGAACCTCCCCCCTCCTCCTCTAGGTTCAGATTTTTGTGTTTGAGAGATGTAGATACACATTTGTCTCTATCTTGCTCTTTGCTTCATATTTGTGCTTTAAAAGTGTAGTTTTATCAGACTTTAACACACAAACACACACTCAAACACCATCCTTTTGTTGCTGAGGCTTCTTGAGGTTTGTTTTGGAGTTTTTGGACTAGTTTTGGTTAGAAAAAGCTGCTGGAGTGTTAGCTTCAAAGGTGTTCTTCAAGGGTGAGTCAATTAGCCCTTTAACCCTTGTTTTGGTTTAAGCTTTTGAACCTATTTGCATGCTATTTTTACCTTGACTTTAAACTAAAAAAAGTTCTATTTTTCAGTCTTTAACATGTTTGTTTAAGGTTTCTTTGGTGTTGGGGGTGGTCTACCCCCTCTTGTGCCTTGTTTGGCCTTGTTCTTGTGCCATCTTTTTAAGCTATTGGGACCACCTTGTTTTGGCCTTCTTACCACTGAAACTCAGAGGAATTTCAGTGGTGAAAATGGTGTTTTGAGGTCCCAAATAGGAGAGGGTCATTCCCTCTTCTTGTGTCTTGTAAGCTTGCTTCGTTTGCCTCATGTTTGTTAAGCTTGTGTTGGCCACATCTTAGCCTATTTTAGGCCTTATTTCAACATGTCATACCACTATTTTGACTTGGTTTTGTCATCCCTTGCATGCATAATACACTTGTAGTGTAATCCTCATAAACTAGCTTTGTATGCTTCATGAAGTAGCATGTCATTCTAGCTTGTTTTGAGTCCATCTCAGCATGTTCTTGGTGTTGTATTGCCATCATATACCTCTGTTAAGGTTTGTTTTAATAGCCCCATGCATGCTCCATGCACTTGTAGTGTAATTCCATGAACTAGCATAATGTGTACCATGCTTTAGACTATCATTCTAGCATGCTTTTGGCTTGACTCTAAGAAGCTTTTGTCTATGTTTTAGCATGATCTAGCTCTGATTTGTGTTGTTTTGGGCATGCATGCCATGCTTTGTATAGCTATAGTGCATTCTAGCTTGTTAGCTTTGTGTATCAAGTCCACTAGCATGCATTGCTTGGCCTATTTGAATGATTTGGTATCATTTGTAATGTGATTTCAGTCCATGTTTCCTGTTCATACACTTGCATTTGTCACTCTTTCAATGCTTTGAAGGGTTGGTCCTTTATACCTTAAACATGAGCCATTGCGTATGCCTTCATGCCTAAGCTTGCGAGCTATCATTTTAGTGTATTTTGGGAGTTATTTTGCCATGATATAACTCTAATTTTTGTTGGTTAAGTCATCTCATGCTTGTTCTTGATAGGTGTAGTGTAATCCTCCCTTTTGGCCTTGTATGCATCAGGCCTTATGCCCTTCATGCTAGCTTGTTTTAGCTTCCTTACATGCATGTTTTAGACTCATTTTGACATGTTCTAGGACTGTTTTGGGTTGCCTTTTCCATATGATTCATGTATTGCATAGCTATAGTACAAATGCCTATGCTAGCTTTGTGTTTTGATGCCTCTTGCATGCTATCTTTGAGCTATTTGAATGATTTGGCATCATTTAATACTTGATTTCAGAGCATGTAACATTGTCATATTCTCATGCATATCACTCTTTAATTGTGGTTCAATGGTTGTGCATTGTTGCTTTGTTTGTGGCCTAGCATGTATGACAACTTGCCTAGGCCTTTGAGCCCCCATCTTAGCATGATTTGGTCTTTGTTTAGACTTATTTGAGCTCTGTCCATGATTGGTTCATGTGCTTGTGCCATGTATTGCATGTCTCTAGAGTAGTCCTCTTTGCTAACTTTAATGCTTAAGGACCCTTGCATACTTTGCTTGTGTTGTTTGAATGATTTGGCATCATTTCATACCTTATTTGAGAGCATGTGGTGTTGTCACACTTCCACATTTGTCACTCTTTGAGCACTCTTGAGAGTTGTGCTCTTATGCCTAGTTGATGGGCCATTGCGTTGAGCATGTTTGTCTTGATCTTCATGCCTTAGTTTTAGCATTATGGCCACTGATTTGGGCATGACTGAGGTCTGTCCATTTTGGTTTAAGTCCATCGAACATGTTATGTGAATGTTGTCACATTGTATCATATTGTTGCATGGTTATGTTGCCTTGCATTGCGTATGCATTAGCATTGTTTGCATGTCATTAGCTTTGTTAAGTTGACCATGTTCATTGCATTGAGTATGCCATGTTGAACTTTGCATTGTGCATGCTTATGTTACACTGCATTGAATATTGTCATGTTGTTCTTTGCATTGTGTATGCCATGTAGTTGCATTGTGTTTTGCATGCTTAAGTTGCATTGCATGTTTGCATGCTTGAGTTGCTTTGCATTCGTTTGGATTAGGTGTTAGTCCAAACACGAGAAGCAAGGGACATTTTATACTTGAAGTGATGAAATGTGCCTCAATTCTCAGTCGCCAACGCTCTTGATTATACATGATAGAGTTCAAGGCTTTATGTGTTTATGCGTGCATTCATTTTACATTGAATTGTGCAATTTGGCTTCCCGACCATCATGCATCGAGATGCGTAATTGGTGGCTCGAGGGCCGAGAACCACACTCCCTTGAGCTTATGAAATGATAGGGAGGGTGGTTGTGCACACATATCTTGCAAATACTTTGCCAAGCCCTTTCTTGCTCTTTGTTGCAGCAAACGGGAGAAGTGCAGCAACAACTGGTCAGCCAACTAGAAAAACTAGCTGGCCGACCACTTTTTTTGGTCTGCAACAATAGAAAGTGGTCGGCCAGTGGCTGGCAACACCCCTAGGTGGTCGGCAATGCTCCTACAGGTCCCCAAGGTGAGTTGGAAGCTATCTGGAGCTTGGTGCAAAGTTCTGAGAATAATTGCAAACAAAGGCAAGTTGGGGCATCGCGACAGATTTCCGAACGAGGCGACCAAGCATGCATGCATTCTTCTTCCTCTGAGGACATTTCTTTACTACTTTACTTAGCTAATTTGCTTAGCTAGTTTACGCTTTGGTTTTGTACTTAATTAGCTAATGTGCTTAGCTATTCAATTTGTGTTGTAATAATTAATTGTGGCTAGTTATTCAATTTTATGACGTAATAATTAGTTTAATTAGCTTAGATTAGCTAGTTAGCTTCGTATTCGGACCCTCTGTCAAGAGGGCCAACTGTTGTAATAAGCGTGCGTGTGTGTGATACATGTCTTCCAATCCCCATTTCTTTCTCCCTTTTACTTACCACTTACGATGGTTAGTTTTAGGGCATGTTTCGATTAGCATCCTTATGCTTCGCATGCATGCATTCATTCATCTATTTTACATGCACCGAGCTCGGCGCATCATATAAATTGCATTGTATTTCAATTCCAATTTGAATACATGTATCAATAGTTGCATTTCACATGGCATCTTAGAATAGCCAAGCCTATCTTAATTGCACTTTTGCATGTGTTGCACTAGCCATCTTAACATGGACTAGGATCATGCATGATTTCTAACTAGTTCTCTGTTTTGGCTCGGAGTACACTGTGAGTGTTTATGCTTTAGCATACTGCATGTATGTTAATGTTTCCATGAAAGCATGCTTACCATAAGGCTAACTGCTTGAGTGTTTAACTGCCTGAATACCTGTGGGTGAAGGTTGGATTGCTTGAATTGGAACAATTCATCAAATCCCCGATTTAGCCTACTTGCGAGTAGCAAACTTCAATCATTTTTTCACAAACGAACATGCAATGTTTTGTTCCAAATTAGGCGATCTAGTCTATACTTGTATGCTATGTGCATCACATAGTAATTCTAGGTTAATAACCGGAATAAGAACACATGTGTTTTCAAAAACAAAATATCATGTTAGTAAAGGCCGATCTTTTGATCGGGGCGAACAAGGGTGCTCATTGCATGACCTTCCCCTCTCGTACCCAAGTTCCCGAGCCAAGGCAACTTTGGTGATGACGGACACATGGCTTTAGGCACGAGTCAGGGTTTCCTAAATTTCTCCCAAAATAAAATATTTTGGTGGTGACTCTGTATCTGGCAAAGCAGCCCATGTTTGGCACTTCTTTATTAAAATCAGTTTTTCAAAACGATTTGCCGGATTTGGACTCTTTGGTGATTTATCAGTCTCACATTGCACTTTGTGAGATTAGATTCAGAACCGTGACACGAGTCCGAACTGTAGTAGCCTAGAACAAAATGGATTTCGCGCCCTCGCACGCGGAGCCGGGGAGTTCTCCGGGGCAGTCTACACTAATGAGCCTCTCAGGGGTAATATTTTTTTAACTTGTCCATATTGATCGGTTGTGAAAATACCAGGCCATCTAGGTCCATAAGAATAACTACCCCTCTTGACTAGATAGCTTTGATAATGTAAGGACCAGTCCAATTGGGTTTAAACTTGCCCCTAGGGTCATGGATAGGAGCTATGTTGTCTTTCAGCACCATGTCTCCCTCCTTGAGATTCCTGGACTTAACTTTCTTGTTAAAAGCTCTGGCAATTCTGCGCTAGTAGCCTTGAACATGATATAATGCCTTTAGCCTCCTCTCATCAAATAGTATTAACTCGTTAAATCTGCTCTGTTGCCAGTCCGTCTCCGTTATCTGATATTCAACCATAACTCGCAGTGATAGGACTTCAATTTCAATTGGCAAAACGACTTCCATCTCATAGATGAGAGAATAAGGGGTTGCCCCTGTAGACGTCCGGATCGAGGTTCTGTAGCCCTAAAGTGCGATGGCAGTTTATCCGGCCAGTCCTTGTAGGTCTCAACCATCTTCTGTAAGATGTTCTTGATATTCTTATTGGCGGCTTCAACAACTCCATTGGTTTGTGGCCTGTATGTGGATGACTTATGAAAAGCCACATTGTATTTCTCTAACAAGTCTATCACCTCTTTCTTGAAGTGGGAGCCGTTATCTGATATGATCTCGTTCGAATCTCCATACCAGCAGATGATGTTGTTTCTAATAAATTTGGCCACATGCGATGCCTTCAACACGGCATAGGACTGAGCTTCCATCCACTTTCTAAAATAATCAATAGCCACCAAGATATATTCATTTCCATTCGATCCTTTTGGCAAAATAGCATCGATAACATCAATTTCCCAAACTGAGAAAGGCCCTAGCGAAGTCATGTTGCAGAATTTTGACAGTGGAATATTCATGCGATTAGCATGGATTTGACATTTATGGCATCGCTACACAAAACCAATACAATCCTCCTCCATAGTGGACCAATAATAGCCTTGTCTGAAGATCTTCCGAGCTAACATCACACCATTCATGTGTGCCCCTCATTCTCCACCGTGAATAGCCTCCATAAGGCGTTTCAATTCCTCTTCTTCCACACACAGCTTATGCATTCCCAGATGACCTCTTTTATACAGCTTACCCCCGCAGATGATATATTGGACGGTCATACGCCATATTTGCCGTTTGTCCTTGGCATTTGCCCCTGGTGGATACATCTCCTTTTCCAGGAAGTTACAAATATCGTAATACTAAGGGTTTTTGTTTTGCACTTCATCTATCGCGGTAATGGTTTCATAAGTCGGCGTGCATTTCTGTTCGATGATAATCGAACGCATCCGAACTCCAAGTGGGATGTCTACCATAGAAGATAAAATTACTAAAGCATCAGTGAACCTATTGTTCTCTCTTAATAGATGCGTGAAAGTCAGTTTTTCAAACCTAAGAATCAGAATATCCAGGGTCTGATGGTAAACCTTCATCTTCTCTTCTTTGACTTTTCAGTCTCCGTTTGCTTAAGAAACAACCAAGTTCGAGTCTCCGATAACGTCTAACCTTATTGCCCCTAGTTCTAGGGAAGCTTCTGAACCAGCAATAAATGCTTCATATTCTGCTTCATTGTTGGACACCTTGAACCAGAGTTTGAAGGCTAAAGGTATATGGAAGTCATCGGGTGCTATCAGCAACACACCTATCTCATAACCGTACTGATTGGACGCTCCGTCAAAGTACATCATCCAAGTTTCCTCTTCAACTCGCAAAACGTCTTTATCTGGGAACAAATATTCCACTGCCTCATCTCCTTCTACCGGGTGGTCTGCCAAGAACTCGGCTACAGCTCTTCCTTTAACTGACTTACGGGTGACATATTTGAGATCAAATTCGAAGAGAAGAAGCAACCAACGAGCCAACCTACCCATAAGCACTAGTTTCTCAAAGAGATATTTGATGGGATCTAATCTCGAAACCAGGATTACAAATGAGCTAACAAGTAGTGCCTCAACTTCCTGGTAGCCCATACCAAGGCTAGGCAAGCTTTCTCTAAAGGAGTGTAGCGGGTCTCCTAGTCTTACATTTTCTTACTTAAGTAGTAGATGGCTTTCTCTACCCTATCTTTAGATTCCTAAGCAAGCATGCATCCCATGGTTGTGTCTGTTACTGATAAGTACAGAATCAAAGGCTTCCCTGGCTTTGGTGGCTACAATACAGGTGGATTCTGGAGGTACTGCTTAACCTGTTCAAAGGCAAACTGACATCAATCATCCCACCAGAATTTCTTTCCTTTTTTCAGGAGACCAAATAGTGGTTTACAAGTCAACGTTAATTTGGCAATAAACCATCTTATGAATTACACTTTACCCAGAAAGCCACATACCTCCTTTTCGGTCCTTAGTGGTGGCATTTCTAAGATGGCCTTGATTTTGGAAGGATCTACTTCAATTCCCCTCTGTATGATTAAAAAGCCCAGCATTTTTCCTGCCGTTACGCCGAAAGTGCATTTCTGCTGGTTTAACCTCAATCTGTATTCCCTGATCCATTGAAAGAATTTCTCCAGAGTGGTGTAGTGGCCCTCTCGTTCTTTGAACTTGACAATCATGTTGTCCATGTACACCTCAACCTCTTTGTGGATCATGTCATGTAGAATGGTGGCCGCAGCCTTCTAATAGGTAGCTCCAGCATTTTTCAACCCAAACGGCATAACCCGGTAGCAGTAGGTACCCCACGGTGTAGTCAATGCGATCTTCTCTCTATCCTCGAGTGCCATCAGAATCTAGTTGTACCCGAAAAACCCATCCATAAACGATAGCAATGCATGGCCCGCAGTGAAATCCACCAACTCATTAATATACGGTTGAGGAAAGTCATCCTTCGGATTGGATCTATTCAAGTCTCGGAAATCTACAAACACCTGGATTCTACCATCCTTCTTCGGCACTAAGACAATGTTGGCCAACCAGGTCCGATACTCTGATACTAACAAGAATCTTGCATCAATCTACTTAGTGACCTCTTCCTTGATTTTCAGTGCCCAATCCGAATGAATCCTGCACAGCTTCTGCCTGACTGGTCGAGCCTCAAGGTCAAGAGGGATCCAGTGCTGTACAATCTTAGGATTGATTCTAGACATGTCTTCATAGGACCACGTGAAAACATCTTTGAAATCTTTTAATAAAGCGATTAAATGCTCGCGCTCCTCCGAAGACAATGTAAACCTAATCTGGACCAGGGGCAGATCCTTCTTAGTTCCCACATTAATGGCAATGATTTCATCAGCACGGGGTTTAGAAAACCTCTTCTCCTCCCGATTAATCAAGTTTTTCAAAGCCAGAGGAATTTCTTCCTCTTCGTTTTCATTAAAATTTTGAAAATCTTGGTCAATACTTTAAACCAATGGCACAGAAAAGTACACAGAATCTGCAGAGTTTTCATTCAAAAGGTCCAGAAAGAAAAACTAAATGAAGACCTAGAAAGGACTTTGGTATCTGGGTTACCACCCCCAGAAATACAAAACTCAGACTCAGAAGAACTTAAATCTGATCCCAACTCCACAGACTCAGTGAAATCAGATTCTGACTCATCGCCCGATTCAGGACTGGAAATATAGCCCTTCTCCAGCTGCCAAGTAAGATATGGTGCCCCTGATGCATCCAGAATGCCACTGGTTGGGTTCACACCCGGTTCTTCCCCGATCATGGAGACAGTAAAGTTATCCCCCAAGTTCTCTAGGTCGATCGCAGGATCTGTCAGGAGACTAGCCAGTGCTGTCCCTACTCTAGGCTCACTGTTATCTGAGTCACCTTCTGTGCTCTATTCAGCTTTGATGCTTGGTTCAGCCCTTTTCTCATTATCACTATCCTGCAGCTGTAGATCAAAGAAAATCTCGAATCTGGGGATGCACCTCTTTGAGGAATTTATCCAAGGCTCAGGAAAGCCACAAAAAGGAAAATCCTCTCCCTCTCGAACAAAATGGCTGTTGAGCGTCCCCCAGATCGACCTGTGGACGAGCTCATAATGCTTTCTAACTCTCTTGGCCCTGGCTCTGCCTTTCATCTCTTCTCCATTCCTTATCTAGTCCTCTTTGGTAGGCACATATCCCAGTCCAAAGGCATGTGGGTTGTGTGGCACATCTGCCAGTGCTGCAACACCTTTCCGGCCACTAACATGCTGCAGGTTGTTCATGAAATAGATGGACTGGGTGCTGACGTACATGCCTTCATCTGCGGCTAGTATGTTCTGCACTATTTGAGGCTTCAGCTAGAGTAAATCCTGAGAAGAATACATCCTCCTCAACATGGTTGATCTCTAGCACTAACGTAGTCACCTCCGGGGGTGGATAGATGGATGAGTTCCCAAAAATAATTGTCACTCCTCCCCTATGAGGATACTTCAACATTTGGTGGAGAGTAGAGGAGACAGCCTTCACATGATGCAACCAGGGCCTTCTTAACAGCAAATTAAAGGCAGCCGACACATCCAAGACATGAAACTCGATCTCTTGCTCTGATGGGCCCGCTTGGACTCTCACTTACACTGTTCCCATGACCTCTCTACTCGTGTTATCATACGCCCGTATTACTTGGGCTGTGGGAACAAAGTCCGCTGGTTTGAGGCCAATTGCGTAGGTGGTACGGAAAGGACAGACATTAATGGTCGAACCGGTATCTACCAACACCACCAGCACCTATTTCTCCCTGCATTACACAAATATGTACAACAGTTTATTATAAGCCGAGCCCTCCGGCAGTAGCTCTTTGTCAGAGAAAGTAAGCATTGGCCTAGCACCACTTGGAACGACCAAATCCACAAGCTGCTCGGGCTTGGTGTCAATGGACAACTTAGCCTTGTCCATTGCCGGCAATACTGCTTGTCGGTGTACTCGTGAGGCCATGAGAAGACCCCAGATTGAGATGTCAGCTTGGATTTTCTTGAGCTGTTTCAATACTGCCTCTTCTTCTAGTTGTTTCTCCTTCTGTTTCTCGGCCTCTGTCTTTTCCAGACGCCTCTGCTTAATCCATATGCGGCGGCTTAAAATATTGCCCATTGTGGGTAAGATGGTCTATCTCTTCAACATACCACATATTGTCCGGAATGCAATCTCCCCAATCTTCGTCGGTATAGGCCAGATGCAAATCATTGTCATCCCACCACTCACCATTAGCCATAACTGGACAATTATTCGGTTCTACTTGGAGCATGTTCACATCACACCCTCCATTATCATACCACTCTTCTTCCACAGCAACTCTCGGTTCTGCGTCCAAAAGTCACCTGAGTTCCCTTGGAATACTTTTTCTGTCACTAGGCTCCCATTTGGGTTCTCCCATTCTTTGAACATTATCAGCAGTTGGCTCAGCCTTTGTTTTTCCCTTCTCATTGTCCTGCCGCAGTGCTATCTTTCTCCAGATTTCTTTTATCCTTTCATATTGGAATTGTTCCAGCTCTCATTCTTGCTTAGTCATGGCCTTACTCATAGTCACGACTTCAGGCACGACTTCAGTTCCAGGTGCAACCACAATTATCTTTGTTTCCTTTCCCTCTGGTTTTACCCTAGTTTATTGTTCTTTGTCTGGCTCATCACTTAGCCATATGGTATTATCGGTCGATCCATTCAGGTCAAACCATCCGATCTGTACATCTCCTTGGTCATGCTCATCAAAGAATTGCAAGTTGTCCAAATCCTCTTCGAGGTCTGCCAAATCATCCAACCCTTGGCTTGGGCCATCTTCCTTGACCGCATTGACGTTGTCACAAAATCGGAGAAACTCTCCTTAGGCTCCTGCCTAGTTGTCTCGAGATCACGGGTTGTAATCTCGATCTGTGTATTGTAGAAGTATTGAGCTATGAAGGCCTCAGCCATCTCCTCCCAACTTCTTTTAACAGAGTCTTCTAGTTTGGCATACCAAATGGCCGCTACACTCAACAGGGTCCAGCCAAACAGAGAAAGCTTCTGTAATCTGGAAAGGGCCATTGGCCTTAAGATGTCTAAAAACAGTCGCAGGTGCACCATAGGATCTCCAGATCCATCAAAGCGGTCGATGTGCGGCATTTTAAACCGGTTTGGTAGCGTCATGGCCGAGTCGGTATATCCATCCTCTATATCTGGAATGGATTTCACACCTTGGGACTTCTTGAAAAGCTTTTCTAGCTTGCTTACTTTTAATGTCGTCGGATCCACTTCGAACTCAAACGGTGAATCCACTAAGTTGGTGGGCGCTTTAGATAGCTGGGGTAGGATCGGGGGTAGAGCTGGCCCCATTGGAATGTCCGTATTTTCCTGGACATTTGGCGTCTCCCCGAGTATAGGAACTCTGGGTGGGGGAGGATGTGTGTGCGAAGCAGATGCTCCGGTTTGCTGTTGTAGTCTGGCAATTAACTCTGCCTGTTGGGTTACTACCTCTGCTTGACGCGTAGCCACTTCTGCCTGGCGGGCGGCATCCTGCTGTATGGTTTTCATACTTTCCTGGAGCTGACGCATCATCTCTTCCAAGCCTGCCATATTGTCTTGATCTAATTAAACAACCGGTATATCTGACTCTGCAGTAGAAATTCAGACCTCAGCCTGACTGTTCGAGGACTACTAATCTGACAACCTCTGTACTGATACACTATGGCTTCTTGACCTCCGCCTAACAACCGGGGTTAAAGAAAGAAACACTGCTTGTTCGTCTATCAAATCCCTGGATCGATTAAGTCTTTGACCTCTAACCCAAAGTGCTCGGGGAATATCTGCTTGGTCAGATGCAATTGTGCTAAATTACCTTGCAAAAAGATAAATAAAGCATAATAAATAAACAAACAACCCGAACGTGCAGTGTGCTATGTTATGAGCTAGATAAATTAAGGACAACACACAGTTGGAAAAGACGAGCTGGAATAACTATTCTCAATCACTGATCATTGCTCTCCAAATTACTGCCCCAAAACTAAATCTGATACCCTCAGGCAAAACTGATTCTCAAATACTGATGCCCTCAGGCCTGATACCCAAACTTGAAAACTGTTACATGCATTTCCTGTAGAGGCACACTCTAAAAGCACATAACAAGCCAATGAGAGCGAAAACACCCCTATGTTGGGGTAGGGTTTCCCTGTTCTATTTTGTCAGGAACTAGGGTTTTACTACGCACGCATGCGGTTTCAAACAACCTACATTCGGGTAAGCAACCTGTCCTAGTCTGGAATGGTCATTATGGCTTCCGATATGCAACTAGGTCGAATGGTTGAAAAGGGTGCCTCGGTAAAAATCGAGGTTTGTGTTTCCATCGTGGCAGAGCCCGTAACCGGTCAGCCTTATGGCACGCTTTTCCCAGCAAGCCTCCAGTAAACCGTTCAGGAATAGCAGATGGCAAACACTGTGACTTAGGCGCACCAATACAAATGGAATGCAAAGGAACACATAATTGTAGATAAAACAACATATCATGAGTTTCGAGTCAAGTTCTCTAAATTCCCAGCAAAGTCGCCAAAAACTGTAGACCGTTCGAACTTCCTCCGCACGCCCCCCTTTTAGAGAGGGCGCGAATTTGGGTTCATAGCTACTACAGTTCAGACTCCTGTCACGGTTCTAAATCTAATCTCACAAAGTGCAATGTAAGATTGATAAATCACCAAAGAGTCCAAATCTGGCAAATCGTTTTGAAAAATCGATTTTAATCAAAAAGCACCAAACATGGACTTCTTTGGCAGATTTCAGAGTCGCCACCTAAATATTTTATTTGGGAAAATTTAGGAAACCCTGACTCGTGCCTAAGGCCACGTGTCCGTAATCACCGAAGTTTCCTTAGCTCGGGAACTTGGGTACGAGACAGAGAGGTCATAACATGAGCACCCCTACTCGCCCGATCAAAGGATCGGCCTCTACTAAACATGATATGTTATTTTGAAAACACATGTGTTATTATTCCGGTTATTAATCTAGAATTACTATATGATGCGCACAGCACACAAGTATAGACTAAATAGCTCGATTTGGAACAAAACATCTCATGTTTGTTTCGAAAATGGTTTGAAGATGCTACTCGCAAGTAGGCTAAAACGCGGAATTGCCACCAAACAAGGTGGGCTTAAAAATATGATTTGCCACAAACAAGTGGGCTTAAAATGCACATTTTGATGAATTGTTCCAATTCAAGCAATGAAGCCTTCATGCACATGCATTCATACAATTAATCACTTAAGCACAAAGCCTCATGGCAATCACTTACACACATGCAAGGATGCTAAAGAGAAAACACTTCCAGTGTACTCCAAGCCAAAACAGAAGCTAGTTAATAATCAATGCATGATCTTAGCTATGTCAATCAATGCCTAATACAACACATGCAAAATGCATTTACGATAGGCTCGGCTACCTAAGATGGCATATGAATGCAACACTTGATACCATGCTGTTAAACACGTATTCAAGTAAATGTATTAAAGTACAATACAGTTTGAATGATGCACCGAGCCCGGTGCATGCAAGACAAATGAATGATACACGTATGAAAGTATAACGATGCTAATTGAAATATGCCCTAATCTAACCATCGAAAGCGGACAAATAAAAGGGAGAAAAACGTGGGGTTGGAAGACATTCACACACACATGCACACTTATTACAACATTTTCCCTCTCGATGGAGGGTCTGAATGAAAGCTAAGCTAATCTAAGCTAAGCTAAGAAACTAATCTAATAATCTAATTAGACTAATTATTACACAACCAAATTGAATAATAAGCAATCTATTTACTAATTATTACATCATTTAACTAATTAACAAATTAATCAATTAATTACAAATTCAATGCTAACTAACAAGTAAGCATAAAACTAAGCTACTCCAGCTCTGTTCAAGGAAGAAGAGGATGCATGCTCGGTTTCCGCCCCGAAAAGCTCTCTAGTTGCTCTCTTGAGGCTCTGTTTGCAGGGTGTCCTTGAGAACTTGCTGCTGGATCTTACCAAAACCATGCTGGGGAGTGCACCAGTGGCTTGTCGGCCATGAAAAGTGGCTACCAGCCACCTGCCGGCCAAGGGTGGGCCTCTGCCAGCCAAGGATGGGAGGGTGCCGGCCATCAATGTGGCACTGCCAGCCACTGGTGTGCTGTGACACCATTCTGCAATAGAGCACAAAACAGAGGAAATTGAGGGTCTTCCTAGGGCATGTATGTATTGTGCCACTCCATATCACTTCAAAACATCAATGGAGAGGCATCATTGGATCCAAGACCATCAATCAAGCATGTAATGCATGTTGGCTAAAGATCCAATCTTCTACACATTCAATGAATGCAATGCAAACAAGACTCTAAGACCATGGCCTTATCATGAGAGGTCAAAGGCAATGGAGACAAAGGGGATTGGCTCACTTTCATCACTTTGAGTATGAAGTGGACCAATCCACCTCGTGTTCAACATAACGCCCAGTTGAACGCAATGCAATGCACACAAACAACATGTTATGCAAACAATCATGCTAATCTTGACATGTTAAGATGACATGCATGAGACTCTATCATGCAAGCAACGCATGCATGGCATGTTTAAAGGCTAAGGCATAAAAACTAGTGAAGTGTAAGAGGCATGCAATACAATGCTCAATGGACTAAACCAGCCCCAAACAAACCTCATGCATGCCAAAATAAAGGCCTAAGCATGTTGGAATTGAAGCTCAAAGGACTAGACAAACATGCATACATGTTAGGCCACAAACAAGGCACAATGTTCAACTCTCAAAACACAATTAAAGAGTGATAAACATGGGAGTATAACAAGGCTATATGCTCTGAAATTATATATTAAATGATGCCATATCATGAAAACATCACAAGTATAGCATGCAAGAAGCCCTAAAGCATAAGGCTAGTAAAGAGCACTATACAATAAGCATGCAATACATGGCCTAAACAACCAAATTAGCTCTAGACAGAACTCAATCATGCCAAATCAAAGGCCAAAATATGCTGAAATAATGGCCCAAAAGCTTAGACAAACATGCATACGTATTGGCTTACAAACAAGGCATAAGGCACATCTCTCAAAAGCATTGAAAGAGTAGAACATGTGAGAGTGTGACTACACTATACGCATTGAAATCTTGTAAGAAATGAGGCTAAAGCATGCAATCATCACATTCAAAGCATGCTAGGGACCTCCAACACAAAGCTAGTAAAGCCTAACTACACTATAGCTATACAAAGCTAAGCATATATGACTAAGACCACTTAAAACAGACCTCAAGCATGTTAAATCAGTGGCAAAAATGTGCTGGAGCAAAGCTAACACATGCTAGAATGATGAACTAAAACATGAAGCATGTTAGGCCAACAAGCATGATTGCACTAAAGGTATAAGATGCAAGCAACCAATGACCAAATCAACCAAAAAAAAAGTTATGGCAAGTCCAAAAAGTCACAAAAACATGCTTGGACTCAGCTTTAAAGAAGTAGAAAAACATGCTCAAGTATGAAGCCAACAAGTCAGGGAAGCAAGACAACAGGAGACGGGACTACCCCCTCTCATTTTGGACCTCAAAAACACCTTTCCACCACTAAAATTCCTCTGAGTTTCAGTGGTAGAAAGGCCATGCAAAGGCCACTATAAAAGCTTCAAGGAATGGCTCCAAAGCTTAACAAATAAGGCATACAAGGGGGTGAAACACCCCCAACTCCCACAAGGCCTCAAACAATCATTTTAAACACTAAAAAAAAAAAAAAACTTTTTGTAGTTGAAAGCCAAGCCTAAAACAACATGCAAATGTGGCTAAGATGGCATACAAAGATAAGCTTAAAAGAGGAATACACTCACCCTTGAAGAACAGCAGCAAAACAGGCCTTCTTCTGAGCCAAAACCAGCCTTTTAAGTCCAAACGAGACCCTCAAGTACCTCAGCAACAAAGTGATGGTGCTTTACTGGGTGTTGTAGTGCAAAAGTGAAGAGAAAACACACTTTGAGACACTATTGAGCACCATTTAGAGAGAGAGTGTGAGAATTCCAGAGAGAGAGATATTTTGTCTCTAAAATTCTATGAACCCTCAGATAGGGAGAGGGACCTCCCCTTATATAGAGCAATGCAAGCATAAGCTTTCTTGACAAGCTTCAACCTGCCTCCATCCCTCCATACACGTGAGTGAGCCACAGCTGGCCAAAAAATCTAAAATAATATCTGTTGAAACATGGTGGCCGGCCAGCCATCAGTGGTGGCCAGCAGTGCCTCATTGATGGCCGGCAGGGCTTAGACAATGGTCGGCAGCCCTGGATCATGGCCGACAGTGCACTAAAACAAGCAATAGGGAGGGACCAAAGCATGGCCCAAAGATGGGGCAGAAATGAAACAGGGTTTGGAAAGCTCAAACCTGTGATGTCCCGTTGCGAAGTTCGAATGTTCGGCGAACAACCAAACTTGTTACTGGATGTACCTGCAAGCACAACCAAGTCTTGAGGACGGTCAAAAATGGGATGTCTACATCCTCTATGTCCGAAATGGAGTTAACCTCTTGTGCTCTCTTGAATAACTTTTCCAGTTTAGACCTTGAGTGCAGTTGGGTCAACCTCGAATTTGAACGGAGCCTCGGTCTGATAAATAGGGGTTTTGGAGGCTTGTGTTGGGATTGGCTCTGCTGGATTGCCCTGATTTTCTTGAATATGGGCAGTATGAGCGATGACTCCGGGTGCTGGGATAGCCGTAGTAGGTGCATGGAATGCAGAGGCCACAGCTGGCTGTGGTTATTGTTGTCGTAGCCCTAGTTATAACCTCAGCCTGACAGGCCATGACCTCAGCCTGACGGCCACATGTTGCTTTAGAGTCTCAACTATCTGTTGCAGATGGTGTATCAATTCTTCCACACTGGCTGGGGGATACTGTGCCATTGGAATAAGTGATTGATCTTGTGATGGGCTAGAAGTAGATGACTGTTCCGGAACCAGACTAGACACAGGTGAGCTGAGGGGTGCTGCTGTAAAAACTGAACAGGTGAATTCTGCCTGATTCTCCTTCGTTTTGTAACCAGTGGAAGTGAGGTAAACACGGGTTGTCCCTGAACAAGATCCCCGGCTTTATAAAGTCTTCTGACTCGAGTCCATACTACTTGAGGGATATCCGAACTTTCTGAAGCTTTGGTTTTAAACTACCTCTCAAAAGAAATAAAGCAAAAGAGCAGTAATCAAAAACCGCACAGCACCTCAACTAAGATGTTATCAACACAGACATGATCAAAGCTGTAGGACTGTACTCCACATTGAATTATGCCCCAAAACAGATACCAACTTTGCAACCGCTATGCACATTCCTATACAGTTTCACTATAAAGCACATACCAATTAAGAGAGAGCTAAAACACGGGGGTAAGGTTACCCTGTCCTAGTTTTGTCATGAACTAGGTTTCACTATTTCAATTAAGCGGTTTCACACAATCCTGTATTTTAGGTGAGCATCCTGTCTTAGCTTGGATCAGCCACTATAGCTTTTCTATATGTAACTAGGCCAAATGGTCAAAAAGGGTGTCTCGACAAGACTATCTAATATACCTCTCACACCTAATACCGAGAAGTGAAAGGAGGATCAAACAGTACAGCGGTAGTCCAGATCCAAGGGTTGTGTTCCCATCATGGCAGAGCCCACGACCAGTCCGCCTTTTGACAAGCTTGTGGGCAAGCCTCCGGCAAACCATCCAGGAATAGCAGATAGCAAACACAGTGACTTAAGCGCACCAATACGAATGCAATGCAAAGAACATATAAGTGTAGATAAAATTTCACATAATAAATTCTAAGTCAAGTTCTCTAATCTCCCCAGCAGAGTCGCTAGAAACTGTAGCTCGACTTCTCGTGTTCCTTTCGGATACAATAGCCCTGTAGTTTGGACTCCCGTGGTTCCGAATCTGATTCTATAAGTGCAATGTGAAATAGATAAACACAAAAAGTCCAAATCCGACAAATCTTTTAGAAAATCAATTTTGAATCAAAATGCCAAAAATGGACTACTTTACCAGATACAGAGTCGCCACCTAAATATTTTTGAGAAATTTAGGAAGCCCATGACTCGTGCCAAAGGCCACATGTCCGTTATCAACAAGATTGTCTTAGCTCGGGAACTTGGGTACAAGAGGAAAAGGTCATGAATTGAGCACCACACTCGCCCAATCAAAGATTGGCCTCTACTAATCATGATGTGAATCTTATTTACATTATATGCTCTTGTTTTGTTTAGTAGGCTAATATTACTACGTGTTGCACACAAGTATAGACTAACTTGCAAAAATTGGAACACTTTGATTTCATGTTTGTTTTGAAAATGGTTTCGAATATATACCACTTGAAAAGGTGATCTCATATGTACATTACTCAAATTTATTCCAATTCAAGCAATTAGCCTTCATCCACAGGCATTCAAGCAAGTATATCAATTAAGCACTTAGTCTCATAGCAAGCATGCTAAACATGGCAACAATCACATGCATACGATATGCTAAAACACAAAAATGCTCACCTCGTACTCCAAGGCAAGCCAAAAGAAACAAAAAAGTTAGAAAACACGCATGCCCTTAATTAATGCAACATGACTAATGCAACACATGCAATGATGCAATTAACTCGACTACTAATTATGACATGCGAATCAATTTGGAAGCATGCGGTTTTAAACACGTATTCAACGAAGTAATAAACAGCAATGCTTGTTAGAATGATGAACCGAGCCTCGATGCATGCAAAACAAGTGGATGCAAACATGGGAAATGCTAAAAGAAACATGTTGTTCTATTCTATCCATCGTAAGCGAGTAAATAAAATGGAGAAAGACGTGGGATTGGAAGACATACACATTATTACAAGTTTTGCCCTCACGCAGGAGGGTCCAAATGAAAGTTTGAGTGTCCAAATAAACTAATTATTACAAAACCGAATGAATGAATTAAGCTAAGCTAACTACTTATTACAAATTCTAATGAATACCAAAAAAAAGAACTAGCTATCAAAGTTAACTAGCTATAACAATTACAAATGAACAATGGCTACAATAATATTAATTAAGTACAACAATAATAATTAATGATTAATCATCAAACAAGGATGCACAATGCTCGCATGCGCAGCGTCCAGAAACTATTCTGTTTGCCTAAACCATTCTGTTTTACCTTCAACCACTGCCCTCTGTTTTCTACAAAACATGTTACTGACCAAACATTGGAGCCCGACTGGTCCCAAATGAGGCCCGGCCAAGCCCAGATAAGGCCGGCCATGCCCCTATTTTGTGAAAAGCCCTGTTTTTGTGCTCTGAAGTGAAAACAGTGCAGATAGAGTTATACTGAACTCTGTTTGTCCCTTCTACTCTTCTCTATCATGGAAAGCCTCAAGAGAAAAGTGAAGTCATTTCTAAAACCATCAATGAGAAAATTGATTGCTTGATGAGTTGGGACATGATTTTGGACAAAAATTAATGAATGCAATGAATCAATAACCACCCCTCCCTCCTATCATGGAGTAAGCTCAAAGAGGGAGGTAGAAACGCTTCAAGGCTCATCGAAACATCATGAATTGATATAAGACGACCCTTGACACAATAGACTTGACATAACGTCCGGTCGAATCCAAGCAATATGACTCATTTTCTTTATGTGGGTTGGTTCATTTTAACAATTTTTTAGACCTTTCCATTCTTTAGTCCATTTGTCCAAGATAACGGTTAAGTCCTCTAAAGATTACGTCCACTAAATGAGAAGCATGTCAAACGGGAAATGATTCTCAATATGAAAGAGAGACTATGCCGTTGGCGATGAACCTCCGTGGAGATTAAGTCATTAAGCATAGATCTCTAACTCATATTTTGAATAACCATCAACCGGTTGAAACAACTCTCAAATAAAAGAAATGAATGGTAAGTTGCTTATTAAAATGAGGCTCTTAACATGGAAATTAAACAAAGAGAGGCCAAGAATAACATGCAACAAGCTATATATGCGGACTTATGATACAACAAGTGAACTAATCAAAGCATGAACTAATTAAATAAATTAGGACAGCCCTAAAACAACCCCTAATAGGTGAAAAATAGTGGCTCAAAGTGCATGAAAAGAGCCCAAAAAGCTAAATAGCAAGGAAAGAAAATAAGGCTAGTAAGCAAGAATAAAGAGGGGTGGCTAACCCCTCCACCTTTGAAATCTCAAAACATGATTTTTAGCCTCTTTTGAACTCTGAAAATCAATTTGAAAGGTCAAAGAAAAGAGTGTAGAAACAAGGGTTTGAGCTATAGGTGAAGGTGTAAGAAAAAGTGTTAACTCTCTCTACCTTTTGGTAGCTATTCAAACCCAAGTTTCAACACTTGAACTAGGATCAAAACAATACAAAGACACAAGAAATGGATAGAAAATGAAAGCAAAAGAAAGAGTTACAAGCTTATACCTCTCAAATGGAGTAAGCCTTGGTTGTTGATCCAACGCAATCCTAACACACTCTCAAGCTTGAGTTGTACTCCTCAAGGTTCAACCAAGGTTCCAAGGTTAAGGTTTGAGGGTGTGTATGGAGTATGGAGATGGCTTAAGGGTGACAAGCTTGTTCAAATATGACTTGCACAAGAAGAAGGAGCTCTCAATGTGTGTATAGGCTCTTTTTTCAACCCTCAAAACAGAGGTATAACCTCGTTTTTATAGAATTTGAGCAAAACAAGTCGGAAATATCTCCAAAAATGAACAGCTGGCAGGCTCCCGCCCAGAACAATATCTATCGCCATCAAGGCACGACCGGCCCCAAATGGCCACGGCCAGCCCTCAATGAGGCACGGCCGGGCCCACAAGTGTTCCCCTGTTTCTCTGTTTTAAGCTCAGTGTAGGGCAGCACAAGGTTCAAAAATTAAATTCAAGGATTCAATCAGTGTAGATATGAAAGGTTTGAGATTGTTTTGAGTGCCCAACCTTGGTTGAGAAGGCGAATCATGCACAGTACTATTTTCATCATCGAGTGTACAGGACAAAGCGCACAAGTCTTGCGGGCGGTCAAAAATGGGGTGTCTACACTTAGCTTAGTTACTGAGTAGGCTATACATGGTCTTGTACACCTCATCAGATATTTTAAACTTCCAATAACCTGAGACTATTCTAGTTGAAATACACTCTCACTATTATTCTCATCCAAATGTAGGCTCAAGTCAACCGGTGTCCTCGTAACACTTGTATCTGATTTACTAAATTTCTCAAGTATCTTATCAACATAATAAGACTGAGAAAGTATAATACTACTAGATGTTTTGGTAATCACATTTGCAAGGCTCATATCTTTCATATCAAACTTAGAATGCAACATCCACTTGGTAGTATTAAATATCTTCTCAAGTATTCAAACCTTAAATATTTATTCAACTAAATCTTCATATAGGAAAGCTATCTAAACATCCATCTTGATGTATTTTCATATGTCGCACAATTGCGATCACACTCACTATGACTGGTGATCACATCTCAAAGTAATCCAGGCATTCTCTTTGCCGGTATCCTTTGATAGCAAGTCTATATCATTGGCTTTGATTCACTTGTATCCCAAGGCTTACTACCTCTGCAACATAAAGCTAAATTTTCTAGAGAAATCACAGCATCAAAGTAGCTTTTAGCCTCACTAGCCACCACATAGGTTTAAGAAGATTTAAATAGAAGAACTTTAAAGTCCTAGCATATTAACATCTTCTATGCTCATCTTTTTTCTCATGAAAATCACTTCCTCAATTTCATGATAATATTCTTGTGTAAATTTGAATATCAAATTTGTCCACACAAAAAATTGATATGCATTATTATATTGTGCATAACCGTTGAATACAAAGTTAATAGATTTTAAGGCTACCCTACCTACTTGGGTTTAGGTATTGCCACCTTTTGCATGACACCCCCACATTATAGAATTTATACAAAGACTTTCAGCCTTTCCAAAAATTCATGTAGGGTCTTTAAACAATTTCTTATGTCACAATGATTATGAGATTCTCACAATCATATCACAGAAAACACATTTCCAAACCGTCATCAACCGAATTAAGTCTTTTCCAAATTCAAGGCATCAAACAAATTTTGTCCAACCTGTCACTCTGAAGCCAATAGCCTTACTATTAGGAAACACAAATCTAGTGTTCAGTAGTCTACTATTCAGAACTTCATAACATGGCCAGTAGTCTTATCACTATGAATCACTGATTTCTTAGCATGTGGTCAGTAGACTTTCCACTACCAGGAATCACAATGTTTTGACATGTGATCAGTAATCACTCTGCTATTAGGAATCACAACGTCTTGACATAGGATCAGTAAACCATTTCATTACTAGGAATCATCATGTCTTGACATATGATCAGTAGACTCTTTTACTACTGAAAACCATCATGTCTTAACATATGATCACTAATCTATTTACTACTAGGAGCCACAATCTCATAACTGTGTTGCCAGCGGTCTAACACCTCCTACAAACCACCAATTTTCTATCTCTGTGATCAATGATCTTACACTTAGTAGGAGCCACCAATTCAAGAATATTTTTAGAATTATAAAAATTCAAAAAATACATTCACCACCCTAACGGGTTGTCTCATCTTTGCTCTTCAAGCAAAGTCACATAGTAATCATACATGCTATAATTGACACAAGGATAACATACTACTTGCCTCTGATAAATTCAAAGATATCATCATGCAATCTTATGATTTCCTTTAATCACACTTGATCTCTCTTGATCTTCCTTTAAGAACCTCCTAAGGTTTAAGGTTTTCAGGTGGAACAACATTTCCTGTTGTCACATTTTGAAGCCATTTCTAAAAAACCACAACACAATTTCACTATTCTGTTTTTTCAGAAACTAAACTTAACACTAGAAAATTTCAAAGTCTGAAATTTAATTCAAAATTGATCTCACCACTTACTCTAGAATCGAACATGGTCAAGAAAGTTTCCAGAAAGACTAGAGAGGTCACACCGGTCCCACTTAAGACCCAATTAACCTTAGACAAAACTTTCAAGAGTATGTTTACTCCTAGTCCATGAGAAACAAATTTAAAATTAAGTTTTCCAGGGGATAAACTAGGTTAAAACAAACCAAGTTTACAAAACTTATAAGCAATTAAAAATTTCTATTAGAATTACACCACTCATAAAAGTTAACCGGTACTCCAAGAACTGAGCCCATTATTTCTGAATAAAAATCAGAAATATTTTAGCTAATGATAAAATTTGGTTTCTTTTCCCACAACACTTTGGAAATAATCAGATTATAACCAAAAACTTTCTCAAAACTTGGTTTACTACCATTTTGGGAATAAAAATATTTAAACCCAAAGAGTTCCTCTAACCACAAAGGTTTTAAACCAAATCCATCTTAGTTTTTGGGAATAATAAAATTAATCTCAAAGACTTTCTTTAAACCCGAAGGTTTATAATTTCTTTCCTTTCCCATTTCCTTTCACTATGGTGAAACTATTACAAATTAGAAATTAAAACTACCACAAAAGGAGATGCAACTGTTACAATTACAAATTATCTAAATCTGCAAAATTAAAGTTCATGGCTACATCTGAAACGGTTTGTTTAGCCAAGAACATACTTCTCCACTTGAAACCATCCAATCGGATTGCCAGTTTATCTTTGTTTAAAATACAATATAAAAAATAAACTCAATGCTCTATTCCATGTAAAAGTGATGTATACAAAACTTTATCCATATTGTCGCTAAACCTCCATATTCACTGTTTATATACACGCTTGGATACAAAATAAGTTAATAAACCAATAACTTATATAATGCATATTACATAAGTAATTTAAATTATCACTCACATTAAGTAATTCAAGCAACTATAGATGTATTGCAGTTATAAGAATGTCATAAGTTTCATAGCTATGAAATAATTACATATATAGGACTATTATGATCATAACATTGGCATTCCAACCATCTAACTATGAGCAAATAATCTTATAAACAATAGAGTTAAGTTCTAACAATACAGAATAATTTTTGGAGTAATTCACTTGATTGTACACATCAAGACATGGAAAAACTCACAACCAATACAACAATTAATTAATAGAATGAATACATAGTAAAGACATTATAATGCAAAATATTCCACCATGCACTAATACTCTCGTAGAACCCATCCACCTTATAATGCAACATAAATATTATATTAGAAAAACCGAAACTGTTTTGCTATATTTTCTCCCAAAACAAACCTGTTTAGAGATTTTTATACCGTTAGAAACCTCTCGACTAGCCGAATCTCTTGAAATTCTCAAAACAAAAAAAAATCCAACTCTTTATTTTTTTTCAGAATTTAATTAATCAAATTAAATCGAAATTGTTACCAAACTTTCAAAACAACATACGAAATAAATCTGAAATTAACCTGAACTATAAAGTGAATAATTAAATTTACAAATATGTCCAAAAATCTAAAGATCCAAAATTCTCATCCATGCTTAGGTTTCCCTGTTCAAAACAAAAATTAGTAGTCTCATTTACTAATTCCAATTTGTTTTATTTGTTCATATTATACATCCTTCTTTCGCGTTTAGGTAAACTTGTAGAGAAAGTTAAGTATAAAAGAAAACTAATAACAAACAAATCAAATAAATTAGTACGAATCTTAAGAAATAAAATTCTTACTTTATCTTATCAATACTTAGTAAATCATGTACTAACAATTAAATCACTTATGCAATAACAACTAATTAACATAAAATAAATTACATGAATAAATTACTTGAAACAAACAATTCAAATTCCAATAACTCTAGACAATTAAATTAATTTTAATTCTAAGAGTCACTAGAATAAAATTATAACAAAAACTAAATTGTTTTATCAAAACTATTTATAATAAATCTGTTTTAAGATTGTTGGTATTTTTTTTATGAACATATTACAAGATGGATTCTAATGGACAGATAAAATAATGTACAAGAAATTATTTAAATTTAAAACTTTGAAGAACAAAAGATAAAGGATACAAACCGAAGCCTGTATGATACCACAGTTTCCTTAAAACAGATTCACTGACTCCTGGTGGGTGCTGGAAGTACGCTGGCGTCTATTTCCCAAGATATGACGATCGAAACCAGCTAATGCAGAAGCACCATCTGAATAGTTTCAGCGAACTTGACAATAGCTGCACCCTCTCTAACAAGAACCAAAGAAAGGACTAGCAAAAGAAGATAGGAAAAATTTTCTTTGGTGTAAAATAAACATCTCCAACTTTTTATCTCAAAACACCACCTTCATTTTTCATCAAAAATCTCTCTAAAAAACTTTTTTCCAAGTTGGAGGGGAAAGGCCTCTATTTATACAAGTAGGAGAATCCCTAACCATGACGGCTATACATCAGTAGGGCCATCAAATGCCATTAACCAAGGCCATCAACTCTAGCCATTATGACTAGAATTACAAAGATTGAAAACCTATGGCCACTAATATGATCATCAACTTCATAATCAAAGGATAAGAGTTACAAAGGTCTAAACCTCCCATGTACTTAATAGATACAAATATATATATATATATATATATAATGATGTTTGAATAAACCAACTAGATGGGTCACAAAATGTATACTAATGTTGGGTCACAACCCGATCTAAACCCAATTCTCAAACACATGCACAAGCTAAGGCCAACACAACATAGCTTAGCCCAAGCTTAAGATTAAGTTGAAGTCTAAGTCCAAGACCAAACCCAACACATGCACAAGCACAAGCACAAGTCTAGGCCCAATCCAAATTAAGTTTAAGTCTAAATCTAAGCCCAACTTTATTGATGCCCACTTTATGAGACAATTATCATTCACAACTCAATGGTTTCGGCTCATTATTTTTATATTATAATCTTCTCACTTAAGAGAATACAAAACCACTCAAATCCACCTCAACCGGCGGTTGGGTCTCACATTAATTTTGAATTAAAGTTGCTGAAAAATCATTATTTTTCAACAATTATATTATTGTCATAATTTAACAGTAAAAAAATAAGTTCTAATAGTTGGTTAGGGCAACTGTTAAATTTGACAAATATTAAAATTTATGTCAAATTTGATACAAGTTTTAACAGATTTCATAATTGTCAACTCATCAAGTAAAACATTGTTGTATAAATTATGTGATAACATAAAACAAATAGATTCATATGGAACAAACAATTGAAAATTCATAAACAAGAACATGGTGGAATTTACAGAAATTCATAATAAAATAAAATGAGCAAAAGGAAGCAAGTCGAAACCTGCACTAGACAGTGTCCTTAAAACAGATTCGTCGCCTCACCGGTTGGGTATTGGAGATTGTTCGACGTCTGTCTCCCAAGATACGACGGTTGGACCAGCTGCGCAATGCACCGATTGAATAGCTTTGGCGATCAGAAGTTTGCAGCACCCTCTCACAAGAAGAATATAAAACTTGGAGAAAAAATTCTGAACACACAAAGATGGTAAAAATTTCTTGTGTTGAAGAATGAAGGAGAGGGTCTCCTTTTATACACATGGAGGGAAAGAGAGGAAAAGACTCTTGCAACAAATTCAAGAGATTTAATTTTGCAAAACTCTCAATTGATGACAAGACTTAATTTTGCAAAACTCCCAATTGATGGCAAGAATTGATGGCTTTAATCCATCATCATTATAGGGGAGTTGCACCCATTTTATACACATGTATAATGTGTATAAGTCTGCAGCCACCTTTTCCAACACCTCATTCATGAGGCCAACTTAATGAGTCAAGTACTCATTCAAATCTTAACAGTTTTTTGTCATTCTCTTTGTTGTGTAAAGATTTCATTATAAAGAATCTAAACTCACTTTAATCCACCTCAATTAAGGACTGGCACCTGCTTTAATATTGCATTAAAGTCACCAAAAAATCATTATTTTTTCAACAAACATCCCTTCCTTCCTTTTTCCCTCTCTTTCGTCGACCAGTCGTCCCGAATACACCAATTTTTGTGTTTGGTTCTGTTAAAATGGCAACTGACCATGAGAGCACTATTGCTATAATTCTATCATTTTATACTATTCATTGTCATAATTTGACAATAACAATACTATTATAGCATATATCATTGGAGATGCCCTCATAAAAGTTTAGCAAAAGTTTAAGCGTCTGGGTAAACATTGCTTATGGGTGTGTTTGGAATATTAATTTAAATATAAATTTTAAAAGGATTATGTTTTAGATAATTAAAAAGGAATTTTCATTCAAATAGTTTAGTTAAAAAATCATAATATAAAAAAATTAATTCATTCTTTCAATTTTTATTTATAAAAAAAAATTAAAAATCACAATTCTCAAATGAACCCTTAATGAAAAATATACTCTGAATCTACAAGAAGTCTTTAGTTTGATAGTATGGTTGTTGTTTCACTAGAGTTGCAAATAATTGAATTGTTTGCTAGCTGCCTCGACTCAGCTTGGCTTGACTCAGCTCGTTTAGTAAATAAGTTGAATTCGCGCTCAAGTATTAGACTCATCACTGCTATAAAAAGAGTTAAAGATCACACATTGACAAATAAAAATATCTCATTTTTATTGAAAGTGTGATAAAAAAAAATTAGATTGATATTTTAATTACACTTAATTTGATTAAATGTGATAATATTTATTTTTTATGTCACTTTTCAATTAAGTGCGAGACTATATATACTTTTTAATCACACCTTCTAATTAACATGTGATTAAAAATCACATAAGAAAAATTAAAAATATCTCACTTTTATTAAAAGTGTAATTAAAAAATTAAAATAATTTTTTAATCACACTTAATTTAATGAGTGAGATAATATTTTTTTATCATACATTTTAAATAAATGTGATTATATATATTTACAAAAATGATTTAGACCTCTAAAAGAAGAACTCTAATAAAGCACTAATTTATCTTTTTCTTCCCTCTTTTTTATTTTTTACTTCACTATTTTTTTTTATTATTTTATTATTTGACAGCTCATTAGAATTGTCTTTTTACAGCTCTAATTAGAACTCCGGAGCCTTACCCATATATTTATACAAATCCAAATCCCAGCCTAACGTAACCACCATAACCTTATATATATTATACTAGTCTAAACCCCAACCTAACACACTCCCTTACTCTCTCTCTCTCACGCTTCTCTCTCTTTATCTCTTCCGCCTCCTACGTCGTCGCCTCTGGTGCCGCCATCGGCGACCACCACTGCCGTCGCCTCCACCTCCTCCCTCACTGCCCCTCTCTCTCTTCTCCTGTTCTCTTCACCTATCTTCACCAGTCGTCTACTTCGTCTTCTCCACTCTCGTCGTCAGTTCAAGCTTTGTCGGTTCGTCTCCATTGTCGTCGGGTAACAAGCATCGCCGTCGGCGCACAAGAGCACCACCGTCGCAACACCGTCGATCCATCACCCCAAGTATCTCTCTCTCTCTCTCGCCCTCTCCCTGTCTCTCTGTCTCCCTCTCTGTATCTCCCACCAACTGGGGATTCTTATGGTACACAAACTCAAATCAAGCATTCCCTCTCATTCCCCTTGTCGAACCCCCTTGTCATTTGTTTATGTCATAAAGCTTGGTGCTGACTGAGGCTTGTTGATTGTTATAACCTGTTTTTGCTAGTGTATATGATATTATATATATATATATATATATTGGTGTGCAACTAGGTCGATTTAGATTTATCTGGGTTCGGTTTGCTTTGTACCTATGAATTATCTCTTTCCTTTCCTCTGCACTTTGAAATTAGCTTCCTCCATGAATGAGCTTTCTGTAGCTAATGGTCTTGATGATAACCTCTGGTTTGCTTGGTTTAATTTGATTTTCTGAACAACAATTAGGCAAAAAATATGAATTGACACTGAAAATCTATTAGCAGGAGTATGACTTGCTAGTATAGCATTGTAAAACTAGAGTGCATAAAACAAGGCTTATTCATTATTCTTCATCAATTTCCAATGTCATAGGTATCTCAGGCGCACATGCCTCCAATGTCATAGGTTTCTCAGTTGGAAGGGAGATGGTTTTGACCTGTAAGAAGGACAAATTGAATAAACGACATGTTTTCTGCCCCAAACCCAAATTTATATCCAATCAGTGATGACTTATGAAACATAGACATGAACTTGGGACATGAAACAACTAGGCAAGAAAACACAGGCTGGGTGGATCCTAAAATCTACACTACATGGCAACAAGTTGGGGTGTGGATGTGTGTGCATGCTATAACAGCAGCCGAGTGTCTAAAATTATTAAAATTACTTTGAAACTATGAGACAGGATTGCTTGTGGAGTATGCTAACTACTTGATGACACAAAATGGGTCAAATCAAACAATAAGGTCAGACAGACTAAAATAGTAATCTGTCAATACAGTAAAAAGACTTTTTATCAACTTACCTTGTCCCAATTCTCTTCAATTTCAATGCCTCCACATTCTGAAAAGCTAACGGTACAAGTATTTAACACATCAGATGGAAGACCATTTATAATGTCAACTCTTACTTAGCTGTATAGTATGTTGGGAAGAAAAATGGAATAATGTGATACTGTGACGGACAACAGAAACTTTGGAACATAATTTAGTGCTGGGATTGCCAATTAAAGAGCACCATGTAAGCCAAGTAGTTGTTTAGAAAATCTAACATCTAACTTGTTAGTAGAGTGGACATTTTCTATATTTAGTTGAACAATTTCCGTAGTTTTTAAAAATTTCTTGGACATTCGAACATTTTTTTTCCCTATAAATAAGTACAAGTCTGTTTTGTGGCCAATACATTAGTCTATACATTCAGTAGCAAATATTAAAACATGCTTTTTTATGCAGCTTAATTGTATGTCCCACTATCTCTTGGCATATGTATTGATACTACATCTGATTTTAATTTTATACACTTCAAATAGTTCAGATGTGTGTGTGTGTGTGTGTGTGTGTGTGTGTGTGTGTGGTAAATTAGTCTGAACTTATGCGCAATTGGTGGATTTGTTGGCAATCACTTTCCATCAATAACAGGTGATGAAGGTGGAGAATATGTTGAAAATTAAGGAGGAATTTGATTACAAAAGTTTGTCTATAAGGCTTGAGATACAATTGGACAAACTCGTTGTGGATAACGAGAGGCAGTCTGCCTTAGGTTGTACACCTAATCTTCAGGATTTGAGTGGTATTGTCAAGTGGAGGGTGCCCCTGCTGGCCAAATCCAACCTTTCAGGTTTCTCTTACTCAAGGCATGATATTGTGCACAACCTAAGGCAGATATTATTCTGCTGTTAAGTGTGCTAGCCTTTGTATCTGTGTGCTGATTGTTCTGATCTTTCTGCTTAGTCTGCTTCTGTGCTGCTGGTTGTGTCTGCTTGCTCTGCTTTGTGCTGCTTCTTCTGCTCTGGTGTCTATTATTTTGTTATCTTGGTTCTGTTGATTGCAGCTTGGTTCTGTAGTTCTGTAGTTTTGCTGTGAACTGTTTGTCTTGTGGTTGTTGTTTTGGTGTTCTGTTGGTTGCAGCTTTTTTGTGTTGGAGTCTGTTGGTTGTTGGGTTGCTGGTTTGGGTAACACTGTCCCAGTGAGGGTCTGCTGGTCTTGCTGGTTGGGCAACTCTTGTTTTAGTCCTGGTTGTGCTGCTGTGCTGTGTAGTTACTTGTGTGTATCTGTTGGTCAGCTATGTAGTTGCTTGTGTGTATCTATTGGGTTGGTTGTGTTGCTGTGCTTTTGTGTATCTGTTGGTTCCTCACCAACTGATACCTAGTTTGGTGCTTTGCATCATTCCCCCTCCTGCCCCCTCTTTACTTCCCCTTTATTGATGCCTTTTTTCCTTTCTTGTAAGGTTTTCTTTCATCAATAAAGTTTTTGGTTGAAACCCCCCAAAGAGAGGCAGCAGAAAGCTTTTGAGGATGAAATTGAAAGAATTACTTTAGAAGCACAAAGTCGTATCTCTGAAGCTGAAAAAACCTTTGCAGACGCATTAGAGGTTAGTTGGAGTATTTATTTCCTGCCCATAAAATGCACCGTTTCCACACTATACCAACACTTGTATATTTCACCTAGATTGAACTCTCATTATTTTATTTATTCTATTATGTTTTCCCTATACCAACATTTTTGGTTAATCGTTCCGTTTTGAGTTTTCTCAATGATGCCACTTAAAATTTCACCTTTGTTCGTAGAGAGAGAGAGAACTGCAGATGGATTATATGGAATCAATTAAAAAGCTCGAAGAAAAGTGGGTGCTGAATCAACAAAAGCATGGCAATAATAGCTTCATAAACGGCACATATAATGGAGAGGTAGCCAACAGTTGAACTGTGTCTTGTATTATGTATTGGTAATTTCAGCCTGTCCTCTCAAGCTACTGCTTCCTTGTCATTTTAAAATAATATTGGAGTTTTGCATTGTCCAGTCCAGTGTCAACGAGAGTGATTATATATCTTTAATGGTTCTATTTATCAACAAAATATATCTTTAATGGTTGCATCTACTGTGTTGATGTGAATGGGGACCACAGAAATTCATAGTTCCTAAGTGTTTGTCCATTTACTTTTTTCCATTTTTAAGGGACTATGTTCTGTATGTCATTATTGTTTTGCACGAACATATTGATTTGCATGTTAAGGTGCCAACACAAAAGGTTGAAGGAGATATTATTTTGTGTTGGCTGGTTGTTTTTGGAACCAAAACTCAATTATATTGTCAAAATTTTCTTGTGGAATATATTAAGAGCTGTTAGCCTCAGTATTTTACCCTGTAAAGCATATCAAATTAGGTTGAACGCGGAACAAATTTTCTTTTTGGAAAGTTTCGTATGAGGTATGTAAAAGGGAAAATACTCCATTTCATGTTATGCTAGAGGTATTTAATGTTAAGACATTTGAAAGGGTGTGATCAGTCGGATTTTATTTTTTGTAAGATTGGAACAATCTCTACAAATAGTTAATTTATTCATATGCTTCTAGCGGTTTCTGAATTAATTTGTGTTTCATTTTTTAGGTCAAAAATTTCTCGAAGAGATACAAAATATAGTCAAAGAATTCAAAAACTTAGTTTTATAAGTTTTTTTTCATTTTTTAATATATGTAAGCACAGTTTAAAACTTTTTATTTAATTCCTTTGTATACACTTTTGAACATCTTTAACTTTCATTTATGAAATATATGACGTTATTCCATTCAATATATGGTTGTGATTCAAAATATAATATATAGTGTGTATTACATTCTTCGAATGCACGTACAAAAATAATATTGATTATTCTTCAAATATGTTAAATTCTTTTTTTATCACAGGTTTTATTAATTATTGATCACACTTAAAAGATGTGATCTAAATATTATTAATTACACTTAAAAGATGTGATCTAAATGTTTTTAATCACGCTTAAAAAATGTGATTTAAATATTATTAATCACGCTTAAAAGATGTGATGAAATCATTTTTTAATGACACTTAAAATGTGTGATTAAAAATGACTCCTTTTAATTATATCCCCAAAGATCACACTTTAATAAAATTTAAAAAGTGTGATTAAAAAATATACATCACACAAAAAAACGTAATCTTTATCTGTATTTGTAATAGTGCGTTTAGTAAACAAACCAAGCTCAAATAAACTTGGCTTGTCAAGATTAATTCATTTGTCTTTATTTAAATTATATAATAAATGTATTGTTTATATATTAAATAATATGTAAATAATAGCATAAATATTATTTATGTATTAACTAATATAAATAGTACCAAAAAAAATCTTATTAAGTCGAGTCGAGCCAAACTTAAGTTTTAATAATATTAACATGCCGAGCTGAGTTCGAATTTAATAAACTAGCTCGATAAGCAAACGAGTCAAACTTAGCAAAATTCAGTTCAACTCTGCTCGATTACAGTCCTATATTTCACATATATTTCTTAAACTTTTTGGATAAAATAATACATTTTTCACATATTTCAGTACATATTTTATTTGTTTATTTTCTAATCTTGCCCAACGCCTTGAGAGTCGTGGTTAGCATTCTCCAAAAGGTAAATTAGCCTATTTTGTTGCGCTCTTTAACAGGCTAATTTTTCAAACATTTTAAATGATCCAAATTATTTATTTTTTAAGATTTGTTGGAAAAAATATTTATATAAAAAATTAGATTAATCAAATGTCAGTAATAAGATGATAGAATTACATTTGTCTAGAAAAAAAGAAGATAATATCTATATCTATCTATATATTATATAAGCAAAATGAGATATTTAGTGAGAAGACTTGTGAGAGTTTCAATACTCATACTAATTTTTTTAATTTTAAACAATTAAAAAAATCTCTATTGGTCAGTTTTTATTTAACTATATAAAAATAAAACTGTAATTAGTCTATCACTTATTTGATAATTTCACATCGAAAAAAGAAAAAAAAAAACGAGTTATTTCATTTATATAAAGTAAATTTTATACTCTCATCTATCTATCTATACTATATATATAATAAAATGTAGTGGTTTTGTCAAAAATCTGTAAATATTTATTTCTAAATTTTCATAATTTTAAAATTCTCTCTTTCCTACATGGCAACCCTCTTTGATTGTCTTTCGTGTTTTCTATTTTCCTCCATTTTCTATTTGTTTGATTAATTAAAATGAAAATTAATCTCATGGCTTATAGATAAAGATATGAATTTCAAAATTCCTCCATATAGATAAACATATAAAAGCTGATAAATAATTTATGAAAATTAATTTCATGGTATACAAATAAAGATAAAAATTAAATAATTAATTTCATAACTTATAGATAATTTAAAATTTCTTCCCATAAATAAGCATATAAAAATTGATAAATAATTTATAAAAATTAATTTCATGGTCTACAGATAAAGATAAAAATTAAATAACTAATTTAAAAAAATTAATTTCACAACTTATAGATAATTTAAAATTTCAATCAAATGTAGTTGTATTGGCAAAAGTCTCTAAATATTCATTATTAAATTCAGATAATTTTAAAACTCTCTATTTCCTACGTGGCAACCCTCTTTAATTGTCTTTCATGTTTTTTATTTTCCTCCATTTTTTATTTGTTTGATTAATTAAAATGAAAATTAATTTCATGGCAAATATTTGAATTTCAAAATTCCTCCATATAGATAAACATATAAAAACTGATAAAT
>NW_021024818.1:1631055-1642704 GCF_004153795.1 Camellia sinensis | reverse complement strand
GAATTAGGCCCTTCATGGATGGATCCCATTATAATGTTCTTAAAAAACGACGTCTTACCCGAAGAAAAGAAAGAAGCCAACAAGATCAGAGCAAAGTCGCAGCGATTTTGGAAAAGATCCTTCACAAGACCTTACTCCTTACAGCTTTTCCATTAAAAGCTTTGTTTGAGAGGGTGAACTTTTCTGGGCGAATCTTGAAATGGGCGGTGGAATTGGGGCAGTACGATATCAAGTTTCAACCTAGGACCGCAATAAAATCCCAAGCTTTGGCAGACTTTGTGGCTAAGTTCACGCCAGGAAGCCATCACATCTGCCCAGTTGATTTGACTGGAACAACCGAAATGGGGACGAAAAGTGTCGCAGTAAATGCGCAATCCCTAATACCAGATACTCAGCCACATTGTGAATCACACGGGCCTGAAGACAAGTACGAAGAGGCAGACCATGCTACACCAGGCCCCAAAGACGCATCAACAAATAAAAACTTGGTACAATCAGATAGTGGGGGCAAACAGTAAGTGTGGACTTGGTAGAAAATACCAGCAACACTCATGACCCCAAGGCATCATCCGATCCCTCCACTTGCTGGAAACTGTTCGTTGGAGAGATGTGGAAGCTCTTCGTGGATGGAGCGTCCAACAGACACGGTGCAGGACTCGACATAGTCCTCATCTCACCAGATGGCCTACTAGTGGAACAGGCAGTCAACCTTGGCTTCCCAGCATCAAACAACGAAGCGGAATATGAAGCGCTTCTGGCAGGACTAAAATCAGCACTCCACATGAAGGCCACCGAGCTAATGGTTTACAGTGACTCACAGCTGGTGGTAAATCAAATTTCAGGCGACTACAAAGCAAAGGATGAAAGGATGGCTAAGTACCAAGAGTTAGTCAGAAAAGAGATCATGAAGTTCAAAGTAGTACAGATACAGCAGATTGGCAGAGAAGAAAACAGCAGAGCAGACGAACTAGCAGGCTTTGCTTTGATGGCAGATATATCCATCCCACATCCGTTGCTAATTGACTACCTACCAAGACCAAGCATTGAAGAACCCGAAGTAAAAGAGGTATGTTGCGCCGAATTAGGCCCTTCATGGATGGATCCTATTATAATGTTCTTAAAAGACGACGTCTTACCTAAAAAAAAGAAAGAAGCCAACAAGATCAGAGCAAAGTCGTAGCGATTTTGGCTCTCCCCATCAATGGCCTTGTACAAAAAATCCTTCACAGGACCTTACTTGAAATACGTCTATCCCAGCAAGGTTGACGCATTCTTGTCCGAGATACACGAAGGCGTATGCGGGAGCCACCAAGGGGGAAGATCATTAGCCTACAGAGCAATTTTGCAGGGATATTGGTGGCCTTACATGCAAGCGGATTTAGAGAAGTATGTCAAGAAATGCGAGAAATGTCAGAAGTTCTCACACCAAATACATTAACCAACCAGAGAGCTTCTACCATTAACTAGCCCATGGCCCTTCGCAATGTGGGGCTTAGACATAGTAGGGCCACTTCCAACGGCACCCGGCAACAGAAAGTTCTTTCTTGCAGCAACAGACTACTTCACAAAGTGGATGGAGGCAGAAGCACTTGTATCAATAACGGAGAAATATGTGAAGAAGTTCGTCTGGTAGAATATCATCACTCGATTTGGAATACCCAAGGCTCTAATATCTGACAACGGCACTCAGTTCGATGGTACATACTCAAGGCCCTAATATCTGACAAGGACACTCAGTTTGATGGCAAAATTTTTAGAGGCTTTTGTAAGGAGTACAAGATAGAATTCTACAATTCTACACCAGCATACCCCCAAGCAAATGGCTAGGTGGAAGCATCAAACCAAGTCGTCTTGGATGGATTGAAGAAAAGGTTAGAGAAAGCAAAAGGAAAGTGGGTTGAGGAGCTTCCTCATGTTTTATGGGCTTACCGTACCACACCTCGGCAATCAACTAGAGAAACGTCATTCTCCTTAGCCTACGGCATGGAGGCAGTAATCCCATTGGAAGTCGGCCTCCCCACAATTAGAAGTGAAAATTTTGACCCAGATTTAAATGGAGAAACCATAGCCTTGGAACTCGACCCTGCAGAAGAGAGAAGAGAAAGAGCACTAGTTCACATTGCCTCATACCAGCAAGAGTTATCTAGAAAATATAACAAGGCAGTACATCCGAGGATTCAAGATTGGAGATTGGGTACTACGCAAAGTAATGGGCAGCACTCTGGTACTCGAAGATGGCAAGTTAGGACCTAATTGGGAAGGACCATACAAAGTGGTGGGATTAGTAGGAAAAGGGGCATACCACTTGGAAGATGAAGACAGCAAAGCCATTCCCAGGCCATAGAACACTGCCAATCTCAAACTATTCTATTTTTAGCTTTTCTTTTAAGTACATGTAATTTTTTCTTTTTTTAATAAAACAAGTAGTTTCTCTTCAACACAATTGTTTTCTGCTGTAAATGTTGTTAGGGGCATTGTAAGCAGAGTTGGCCAGAATAACCAACTTTGCGCTCTCTTCAGCTAAGATAAGGATCTAGGCTGAAGAAGTTGGCTGAAAAAACCAACACCTCTTCTAAGCCCAGGATAAGGATCCAGGTTGTAGGACGTTTGGCTGGAAAAATCAAACACTTCGCTCTACGTTGGCCGAAATAACCAATCTTGAGCTCTCTTCAGCTAAGATAAGGATCTGGGCTGAAGAGGTTGCTGGAAAAATCAACACGTATTGCTCTTAACCCGAGCTAAGGATTTAGGCTGAAGAGTGATTGGCTGGAAAAGCCAACACTTATTGCTTTTCAGCCGAGATAAGGATCCAGGCTGAAGAGTGGTTGGCTGGAAAAACCAACTCTTAGTACTCTTCAACCGAGATAAGGATCTAGGCTGAAGAGTGGTTGGCTAGAAAAACCAACACTTAGTACTCTTCAGCTGAGATAAGGATCAAGGCTGAAAAGTGATTGGCTGGAATAACTTTTTGTGATCTTCAGCCGAGGTAAAAACCTAGGCTGAAAAGGATGGCAGGTATGACCAGAGATTTCAAGGTTAAGACCGAGATAGGTATCTTGGTTGGAAAATGTTATACTTCATTCAGATTATAGTTGGAAAGTAAAGGCAAGCATGGAAGTAAACCGGAACAAAAGAAGATTTAATTGAAAATTCAAATCAAGTACAAAAGGTGGAGCCTCAGCCCGGTTACAATTTATTTCCAAAGCAAAAAGAAGAAAATACAAGATTAAACAAAGAGGTCATCAAGATCTGCATCCAGTTCAACTCGGAGCCCGGTCTCAGTTGGTAGCTCGGTCGTCAAGTCTTCTACCGGTGGCTACACCCGAGCTGACTGAACAGCGGGATCATTGACAACTGGGGCATTATTAGGCTTAGTTTCTTCTTCATCATCCTCAGCTTGAAGAAATTTTTGTTGAATGGCGGCTGCATACTCTGCCATACAGCTTGGTATGAAGTACGGTGGAGGGTTCAGGAAAACCTCGGTCTCTGGACCGTGACCGAGATGTTCCACCGCCGCTTTCCACCCGCAGTTGAAAAATAGATCCTTAGCAGCTTCACACTGCAAGATGTACGTGCTTTCGCCTTCTTTATAATTGCGGTCTTCTGTGTCTTCCACCTTCTTCTCTAACTTCTTTATCATCTCTGCATTCTTTTTCCCCTCTAGCTTGGCTAGCTCACGCAGATATTTGTCTTTTACCATGGCCGTAGCCTTTTTCTTATCTGCGTCAGCCAAGCTGACAAGACCGGTCAGACGTGCCATCTCGATTTGTAGCTCGGCTATTTGCTTCTTTGACTCTTCTAGCTCGGCGGTTTTGGCATTGGCCTCTACCATGGCCTGCCTTGTTGTTTTGTGCAGTTCCAACACTCGTTTGTGAGCGATGTAGTTTTTCTGCATGGCCTACAAAAGGATGGTAAGAAACTTTTAAGTAAAACCAAGCAGAAAGTTGTACAAATTAGAAAGACAAGCAAAGGGTAACTTACCAACACCATTGACTTCGTTGCCGACCGGATGGCCTTTAGCTCGGTCAAATGGTTGTGATGTTCCATGTCAGGGGGTAGACACACGCTCTTAGCCAGGTTGAAGGCGAGCATGTGGTCTTTGTCAGCCACCACTGAATCAGTATCACGGATAGCACGGTTCTGAAAAGTGATCTTTGGTGCCCATTTAGAAGTGTGAGCTTGGTCAACACGCTCCGGTTGTAGGCTCGGTGGAGAGGACTGAGGAATGATGGTTTCATCTTCGTCGACAAGGCGTGGCTCGGTGGTGGAAGTCCGAGCACGCTTGCTTGCCCGAGATGTTGAAGGCTGATAGGTTGGCAGGGCTACCACGGCCTCTTGTGTTTGGCCGGTCGATGGTACCTCGGGCTGGTTTGTTTCTGTAAGGTTGGCTCTTACTGCCCTCTTTTTTGCCATCTCTTGCTCCGCTGTTAAGTGGACCAAATTGACTTGGGGGCAAGGTTGGATCTGGTTCTGGTGAAGGCTCCAACAGGAAGTCAGTCACCCTGGTCTTTCGTCTGCTACTATATCTATACGTCGGCTCAAAATTTAATAGCTCGACCCAACTTTTATTGGGATATCGTAGTGCGGCGCGAAGTGCGTTTAAGTTGGGGTAGTTGTACTGGGACTTGAGAAAATTCAAATCTGCATGAAGTAAAAAGGACGACGGTTAGTACGGTTCAAGATATGAAAACCGAGGTAAAAGAAAGCAGAAAACTGAGCCGAGGTAATTATACCGGCGACTCCTTTATTCCAGTTTATTCGGTCACTCGGAATCTGGGCTTCTTGGTCTTTGAAGTTTCCAGAAACCCAGAAGAAATCATCGTCGTTTACATCCTTGTCTGGGGTATTCTTTATTATCTTTTCACGCCGGTGCCTTATTCTTAAATAGTAAACCCAACCATCTTCATTTGATCCCATGGAATATTGGTGGAAGAGCTCGGCTAAACCGAGATTAAGGCCAGCCCGGCGGTTTAGCTCGGCGATGCCATTTATTATGCGGTATGAATTTATGGAAAGCTGGGTAGGGCAGAGGTTGGTTTGTCTAAGGAACTCGCAAAGAAGAGGCTGTACAGGGAATCTAAGTCCGTTTTCTACAATGGAAAGAAGGGTAAAGGGAACAAAGCCAGGATTTCCCTAGGGTGTGGTATCTAGTTCGGCTAAGGTAAGATGGACATCATCAGGGATATAGTAGTCCCTTCGGAACTCGGCCATGGCACCTGGTGAGTTTACTAAAAACCTATATTTACCTATGTGGATTTAAGTTAAGTATAAATTAGCAGAGTACTAGCTCGGTGCTAAGATGACGTTGGTTATCTTGGTTGGACGTTCAAAGGAGTACCAGGGCAACCTAGTCAGAGTCTGCAAAGTGAAAAAGAAAGGTGTTAAGCACAGATCATTGGACCGTGCTAAAAGAAACAAAGGCAAGGTAAATGAAGTCCTAGCTCGGTGTAGACACCCCATTTTTGACCGTCCTCAAGACTTGGACGTCACCGCTTGAACACTCGGTGATCATCCATGTTCGTGTTTGTTTTGAGTTTCCGGAGGTCTTGGCTACGTGCCTTGCCTCAGGATCTCTCGACTTGCTTGTTCTGTGCTTGGTTTTACACCAAAGACTTGCTTGTTTTTGCACCTAAGGGTAGAGAGTAGCTTGCTAGCTACCCCTGATACCCACCGGCCATGGCTTGAGGCCACCGGGCGTGTTTTGAGGTTACCGGCCATTGGTGAAATAGTCCATTGGCCGGTTGGCATTTTGTGTGGCCGGTCGACTACTTGTTTGGCTGATGGCCTCCTTTTCTGGCCGGTACCACCTTTTTGCCTTTTTCAGGCATGATGCATGCCAGCTGTGCCAGCTGGAATGCACAAACCCTGCCCCCATGCACATCTGTGGCTGTTTTGCCCCTTTTGCACCCTTTTGGTCTAGCTTCTTGAGGAAGCTTGGACCTTTGTCTTAGCTTCCTCAAGAAGCTTGGACCCTGCCTCAGCTTCCTCAGGAAGCCTTGGCCCCTTTGTCTTGGCTTCTTGAAGAAGCCTTAATCCTTTTATTTAGCTTCTCTTGGAAGCTTAGCACCTTTGAGGGTCTATATAAGGAGACAAACCCTCTCCTTGTTTTTGGGTTCAGAAAAATTAGACCTAGAACATATATATTTTGATACATACATCTTCCCTCTCTATATCTCCCTCTCTCTCTTTATTTATGTGTGTTTGAGGGCCTAAAAGGGTGATTTGTTCTTACTTTTGCACTAAAACACACACCATTACACCATACTTCGACTTTGGGAGGTGTTGAGGGTTTATTCTCGAGGTTTTGAGCTAGTTTTGATCCGAAGAAGGTGGCTGGACTTGCTGTTCTTGAGGTGTTCTTCAAGGGTAACACTTTTGCTTTAGATTCCCCAATCTTGCACTAGCTTTTGACCTACTTTTCATACTGATTTGAGCTTCGTGTATAACTGAAAAAAGTCTCGTATTTTCATGCTTAAGATACTTCATTAAGGTCATTTTGTTGTTTGGGGTCGATCTTACCCTCTTAAGCCTTGTTTGGACCCCTTTTTGTACTCTCTTTGTTAAGTTTTGGAACCTCTTGTGTATTGGCCTTCTCACCACTGAAATCCAGTGGATTTTCAGTGGTGAAGAAGGGGTTTTGAAGTCTTACATAGGGGAGGGACACCCCTCTCCCTTGGTCTCTCTTTTGTTTGCATTTTTGGCCCATAAGGGTAGCATGTATGATTAGTTGTTCTTGGCTTCATTCCAGAGGTTTTTGGGTATTATTGGGTCATATTATGCCTCTGTTTTTGGTCGGATTAAAGGTCCCTTGCATGCATAATATACTTGCTTTGTATTCCCCCGTTATGCCTAGAAGTGCATCATGCATTTAACCTACTATGCTCTCATGTTTTGGCCTAACTTTGTAAAGTTCTTAACCATGTCTTACCATGCTTAAGGTCTGTTGGGAGCTTATTTGATCATATTTACCATGTTTGGTATAGCCCCTTTGTATTTTGGCTTGCGAGCCTTGAGGGTGTGAGTCATGAGCATGTTTTAGTTGGGTTGTTTCAATGATTTGGAGTCATTTCACATGCCATTTCAGTCCCTAATCCATGTTCCTGTGCATGTATCTATCACCCTTTTCATGCCTTGAAGAGGTGTCCTTTTGTGCCTTGAAATGAGCATTGTGCATGCTTATGTATTTAAGTTTTTGGGGCTGCCATATCAGTGGGTTTTGGGGCATATTTTGATTCATAAAAACTCTGTTTTGGGTTGCTTAGTTCATGCCATGTTTGCTTGGGGTAGGTATTGAGCAATGCTCTCTTTTGGGGCCTTGAATACCTTCTATTTTGCATCCATTCCCTAGCATATCTTGGTGTCATCTTTTGCATGCTTTTCAGAGTTTAACATGAGTGTTTAATGTCCAAGCATATTGCCTTTAAGTATGCTTAGAGTTGTCCCCTTCCATGCTTAGATGATAGGCCTTGGTGTGTGCATGCTTGCATGCATAAGTTGTGCCATTTTTGACCCTTTTGGCCACTGTTTTAGGGTGTGGCTGAGGCCTCCCATTTTAGTCTAAGTCCATTCTTGTACATAGTTGTATGTTTGACTTGTTGCCTCTCGTTGCATGCTTGCGTTGTACCATGTTTGCATCACATGTTAAATTGCATTGTATTGCCTCTTGCATGATTAGCACATTGCATGATTGCATAATAGATTGCATTGCATTTGGCATGTTTTGCATCTTAGCCTCATATTGCATTCTTGAGCCATGTTCGTATACATGCATTACATTGCTTGGTTTGGGGTGTCAAACCAAGCATGAGGATTGAGAGTATTCGTACTCCAAGTGACGTAACACGTCTCAATCCTCGGTCGCCGACGCCCTTGATCTCAATATGATAGGGTGTTGGCATTCATCTCTTTTGTTGCATGCATTTTACATTGAATGGCAAACTTGGCCTCTTAGGCCATCATGCATCAAAATGCATAATTGATGGCCCGAGGGCCGAGGGTCATGCTCCCTTGAGTCCATTGCATGATGGGGAGTGTAGCCATGCTCACATTTGCTTGAAAATTCCATGCCATACACTGCTTGCCCTCTGCTGCTGTCAACTACAGGATTCTGCAGGAAGAAATAGCCGACCGACTACTTTGAGTGCCGACCGACTACTTTGAGTGCCAACCGACCAAATACAATTAGCCGGTGGCTCAACCATTGGTCGATGACCATTCCCTTCGGCCGGTGGTGTTCCCACTTGGTCGGTGATGCTCCCCAGTGTTCAGAGAAGCATCCTTGGGACTTGTGCAAATTTTCAGAGGAGCAAGGCAGTGTAAACAGAGGCAACAGTGGCATGGTACGGGTTTCCGGGCAAGACGAGTCAAGGATGCACCATTCGCATATTCCGAGGCAAGGCTGCGGCCATCTTCCTTCTATATTTAATTCGTTAATTAATTAGAAGTTCTGTAATAATTAATTTAGCAGTATTCATTTGATTGTGTAATATTATTTGGACCCTCCGAGCGGGGGCAATTGTGTAATAAGTGTGTGTGGGTGTGTGTATGTCTTCCAACCCCACTACTTTCTTCCCTTTTATTTACTAGCTTTCGATGGTTAGTATTAGGACATATTTAAATTAGCATACCTTATGTTATGCATGCGTGCATTCATACATTGTCTTGCATGCATCGGGCTCGGCGCATCATACTAATTGCATTCGTGTTTCAATTCCAAATTGAATACGTATTAGTTGTAGCATTTCGCATGTCATTTTAGAATAGTCGAGCCTATTGTATTCGCATTCTTGCATGTGATGCATTAGGCATTTCTGTATAGTTAGGATCATGCATGGATTTCTAACATAGCTTTTGTTTTGGCTTGAAGTACTCGGTAAGCTTTTACGCTTTAGCATCCTTGCATGCGTGTGAATGTTACCATGACAGCATGATTACCATGAGGCTATTTGCTTATGTGATATTTTCTGTATAGTTAGGATCATGCATGGATTTCTAACATAGCTTTTGTTTTGGCTTGGAGTACTTGGTAAGCTTTTACGCTTTAGCATCCTTGCATGCGTGTGAATGTTGGCATGACAGCATGATTACCATAAAGCTATTTGCTTATGTGATATAACTGCTTGAATGCTTGTGGATGGAGGTTGAATTACCTGAATTGGAATAATGCATTAAAACCGTCTGTTTTAAGCCCACTTGATAGTAGCAAAAACCATCTTTTCTAAAGCCCACTTGAGGGTGGCAAAACCTGCATTTTAGCTTACTTACGAGTAGCAAACTGCTTTAAAAAACAAGCATGAAATGTTTTGTTCTAACTCAGGCGATTCAGTCTATACTTGTATGCTGTGCGCATCACATAGTAAATCTAGGCTAATAACCGGAATAAGAACGCATAATGTTTTCAAAACAAGATATCAGGCCGATCTTCGGGTCGGGCGAGAGGGGGTGCTCATAGCTGACCTTCCCCAATCGTACCCAAGTTCCCGAGCCGAGGCAACTCTGGTGATGACGGACACGTGGCCTTAGGCAAACGAGTCAGGGTTTCCTAAATTCTCTCAAAATAAAATATTTAGATGGCGACTCTGTATCTGGCAAAGCAGTCCGTGTTTGGCACTTCTTTACAAAAATCTGTTTTTCAAAGCAATTTGCCGGATTTGGACTCTTTGGTTCAGATTAAGAACCGTGACAATTAGAGTCCGAACTGTAGTGAGCCCAAAACGAACAGAACGAGACTTATCCTCCCGGGGCGTTCGGGGACGTCTACACTCGGCTACGTGGGATACTGTCCATTCTTAGCCCGATTTGAGCAAGGGTCTTGAGCCCGGTTGAGCATTTGGGATAGCATTGTTAGTTCGGTTTTGACTAAGGGAGCTGGTTTAGCCCCAAGTTGTGGCTCGATCGGTGGTTAGGGCTTTCTAGCACGGTATTGCGCAAACTTAAGGCAGTTTGCTAGCTCTGCTAAGTAAAGCAAAAGGTACTTGGACCTATTGAAATTATAGATTCGGCATGAAGTTTTAGTTCGGTTAGTTGAAGAGTTATCTAGTTTGGCTGGGTGCACACCTAGAAGGTTCCCTAGTTCGGTTAAATCTAAACCTTGAGATTGCCCAAACAGGTTTCTAGCTTGGTCACACCACGATTCCAGATTCAAGCATTGTGATTTTTGAATCCAGAAGGTGTGCTCTTAAAAACATGAACCTATGGTTTGGGGGTCTTGCTTTTTCTGTTCTTACCCATAACGTGTTTATATGGAGTATACTTTGTGATATATATGTGTACGTATATATCTATATTATGTGTATTTGCAAAATGAATGGAAAGCAAGAGAAGATTGAGTTACTTACGGGTTGAAGACGCAAGAATGGAGATCTGAAACCACGAAATGGTGAAGAGGGTGCAAGCTTCGCAGGTATTGAGATTGCAAAAATGGAGGCTTGAGCAAGAAAGAGAGAGAAGATGAATAGTGCAAATGGATGGTTCAAAACCTAGGGGTTTGGTTTTGTGAAAAGAAGGAAAAATGGCGGGACTGTTCAAATATTGTGAAGTACGAAAACGGCTGGACAGCTGCATTGGGCCAATAAGAGTTTGCCACGTGTCCTTAGAATGAGAAGCGATTCAGTTATAGAGACTGAAGAGACGTTTTGACCGGACAGATGGGTAGCCTGGTGTGGATTTAGCTCGGTTGAAAAGCTAAAACTTTTAGCTCGGCTGGTAACAGGTAATCCCTATCATACTACGCAGATGGAACTAAGGGGCAATTGAGAGGGTAATTTATATGTAAATTGAGCCGAGCTGGGTGATGGCCATTCTGTTGGCCACAGTAAAAGAGGGCTGAGTAAAAAAGAGCTTTGTAGTTACTCGGTCACTAGATCCCTGAGTATAGCATTAGCTGATCATACCACTAAGGACCGGGGTATTTTTTGGGGACTTTTGAGTATCAAGTATACCAAGCATGAGCTTCCATTAGAAAGTAGCTCGGTCCCACGCACGATGTGATAGCGCGGTCTCTCAAAGAAGTGAAACGAGGTACAAGTTGTAAAAAGGAAGAGCTGAACTAGTCAGAAACTCGGTCAATTTCTGCTATCTAGCATGGCTATTTAGCTCGGTCTTTTGTCATACGACCGAGATATAACCATCTCACTTTGGTTTAGAGCAGTGGGGGTGGTGTTGAAGAATACCAATATTTCAAATTATTGAGTTCAGACATATCTTTGAATGCAAAAAGTTAAATCAAGATTCACGCTTTCAAATACTACATCAACATCTGAGCCAAATCTTGAGCGAACCTATGTGTAAACTATAGTATTTCCATGGACTTGAAAACCATTTCCGCAATTCAAGACCCCAACGAATGCATGCATTGGTCAAATCAAACTTGAAACCCTAAATACTTTACAAACTAGTAACAATGTGTCACGACCCAAGACCCGGTCCTATAGTTTAGCCGTCGTACCCGGGCCATAATCCTTAGATTTACCGAAGGCCTCTCAAACAGAACTAACATATACTAAAGACTGCACAGAAGTAAAGTATAGCAAAATGAGACATAGTCCATCTGAGAGAGATAGCATGGAGCAATAATTAAAACTCTTAAAATACCAGACCTTCATATACATCATGCTTTGTCAAAGAGTGGTCTTAAGGGCTTAGCCCCAA
>NW_021024818.1:1611570-1631030 GCF_004153795.1 Camellia sinensis | reverse complement strand
TTTGAGGTTGATTTCATGGAAATCCTCACATGCATGTCTATATTCTAGCTATGGTCCATGAATTCATCATGTTTTTGAGTGAATTGACTCATTTGATCAAGTATTTGAAGCTTTGATTTCAATTGAACACTTGCATGTTACATATACATTATGTTCATGAAGTTTTGTTTGGATTTGTGTTTAATTGAACTACCTTTGGGCTTTGATTTTGCAAATTGATCTTTGAAACATGTCATATTATGAGTTTTAAAGTGTTTTCTAGAAAATTGACCCAAAATAATCGAATTTGATGCTTTAAATGTTGAATTTGAGCTTAGAGGTTCAATCTGAAAATTCTAGATTTTGGACCCACGCTCGAGCGTAGGACTTCATGCTCGAGCGTACCCTCTGAGACGTGCACTTCCGCTCGAGTGTGCACCCAGAAGTTCTTGTGTTTTACAATCCGCTCGAGCGAGAGAATGCACGCTCGAGTGAGGACTTGTGTCTCACGCTCGAGCGGAGGTCGAGCGCCCATCGAGCGTGATTTTTGTGCATCCAGTACTTTTGTTTGACTTTTCAGTCCGCTCGAGCGGGGAAAGTTACGCTCGAGCAGAGCTCCTTTGTCTGCATGTCCGCTCGAGCGTAGAAAGTCACGTTCGAGCGTGGACCCCTGTTTCAGCAAGTTTTGAAAAGTGTTTTAAAGTGCATCTTTGCATCCTCATTCCACCCTAGGCATTCCTAGGCCATGTTTAAGGCATCTTAATGAGGTTATTGATGTAGAACCACACCGAGTCAAGATAAGGACTAAGTCATTGATTCCCAAGTGTGTAACTTAGTGTGTATTCATTCTGTAACTGTGTACGGTTGGCATCCGAGGACGCTCACTAGCAGCTATTAGCCCAGTGCTCTGTGAGTAACAATGTTGTAAAGATATGTTCGATCATGAATATTTTCTGAACGATCAACTGTACTGCTTTCTGAAATGATATTTCTTACTCGATGAATGTTTGTCCTATTTGTGAACTGTATTCGTGGCATCCATAGCAATTTACCGTTACTGTACTGTTACTGCTACTGTCACAGAGATCTCTGTCGGTTCCCATGTTTGGAACCACTACTGTTTACTGTTATGATAGCCATCAACTGACTGTTCGGTCTATTAAGACCTACTGTACTGTTTTGCTATTGGATGTACAACATATAATTGCTATGGTTTCTACATAACTGATATGACTGCTTATTGACTGAAATGACATTCATTCTTAACCTCTTTGCATAACTGTTATTCACTAGGCTTTAGCTCACTGTTTATATATATATATATATATAGGTGTCCAGGCACCGGATTGGAGCTAGGAGCGTTGGGTTAAACTCCCTCTTTGTCTAGCCAACCAATGTGCCTCACTACGAGGTCCCAAGTGCTACCAAGTCAGGGCTGTTTTGGGATGTTTTAGATTTCCCCTTTTGCCTCTATTCTGTAATAAATGTTAAGACTTGCACTGTACTGTCATGGTAGGGATTTGGTTCCTAACCTGAATGTCTGTATATGTTGTATGTATATATGTTTTACTTATGAATGTGAATATGTTCGGAAAAGTCTTTTTGGCATACAGACTGTCACAGCTCATTGGACATCTTTTATTACTATTTTGGCTTCCGTCAGCCCCTTACTCTATATTACTGTCATTACTGTCAAGCAGGCCTTCTGTAATCACAGATTACTAGCCGGTTGCGATGCTAAACCCAAACCGCCCCTATGGGTTTAGCATCGCAACCGGCCAGTAATCCGTGATTACCAAAGGCCTGCTTAACAGTAATGACAGTAATACAGAGTAAGGGGCTGGCAGAAGCCAAACAGTAATTAAAAAAATGTCCAATGAGCTATGAAAATCTGAAAGTAATAAGACTTTTATGAACAAGCCACATTCATAACCAAAACATACATCATATACACAAACATCCAGGTTAGGGACCAAGTCCCTTCACCATAACTGTACAGTCGAAACTTATTCAGCCGGTACAAAACAGAGACAGAAGGGTGATTCTGAACACCCCAAAACAGCCTTAGCTTGAACGAACTCGGAACCTCGAAGTGAGGCACGATGGTTGGCTTGACAAAATGAGAGCTTAACTTGGCGCTCCTAGCTTCGGTCTGGTGCCTGGACACCTACATATAAATATAAACAGTGAGCTAAAGCCCAATGAATAACAAATGCGTAAAGGGGTTAAGAATGAATGTCCTTTCATTAATTAAAACAGTCATTTGTATCAGTAAATTAGTTATTCAATCAGTGGCTCATATTTCATGCCATATCAGTCATTTAGAATTCATAACAGTCATACGTGGTACGTCCAATAGCAAAACAGTACAGTAGGTCTTAATAGACCGAACAGTCAGTTGATGGCCATCATAACAGTAAACAGTAGTAGTTCCAAACATTGGAACTGACAGAGATCTCTGTGACAGTAGCAGTGACAGTACAGTAACAGTAAGTTGCTATGGATGCCACAAGTACAGTTTACAAATAGGACAAACATTCATTCAGTAAAAAATGTCATTTCAGAAGGTAGTACAGTCAATCGTTCAGAAATAATCATAGTTGAACATATCTTTACAACATTGTTACTCACAGAGTATTGAGCTATAGACAGGCTAGTCAGCGTTTTCGAGTGCCAACCCTACACAGTTACAGAATGAACACACACTACGTTACACACTTGGGATTAACAACTTAGTCCCTTAACTTGACTCGGTGTGGTTATATAACATTATCCTCATTAAGATGCTTTAAACATGGCCTAGGAATGCCTAGGATGGAATGAGGATGCAAAAAATGCGCTTCAAAACACTTTTCAAATTTTTTGCTAAAATAGGGGTCTCGCTCGAGCGTGGCTTTCTACGCTCAAGCGAGCTTACCAAAACAGAGGGGTCGCTCGAGCATGGACTCTCTCGCTCGAGCGGTCTGTAAAAATGCAAAAAGTACTGGTTGTTGAAAATCCCCACTCAATGCTCGCTCGAGCGTGAGACACAGTTCCTCGCTCGAGCGTAGGTCTTGTCGCTCGAGCGTGCGTCTGCATACACAAAGAACCTGAGAGCTTGCAATCTACGCTCGAGCCAGCATTCCGTCGCTCGAGCGAGGCTCTGAACAAAAAGATGGTCGCTCGAGTGTGGAAGTCAAAATCTGAAATTTCCAGATTTGCTCCCAAAGCTCAAACCAAGAATTAAACTTATCAAAACTCAACCTTTTGGGCCAATTTTATGGAAAACACTTGAAAACTCATACTACAACATGTTTTGAAGATCAATTTTGTAAAATCAAGCCCAAAGATGAGACAATTGAACACAATTTCAAAGAAACTTGAAGAATAATGCAAGAACATCACATGCATGAGTTCCTATGAACTCTAATGCTCTAAAACATAATCAAATGCAAGCTTGAACTTTAAAACATGGTGAATTCTTGAACCACAACTAAAATATAAACATGCATGTAAGAATTTTCATGAAAACAACCTCAAAATTCCATGATATGGACATGCATGCATGAATGGACTCTTAATTTAACACATTAAGCTAATCCTTGACTCAAATCACTAACTTCTCATGAACCATGCATGTAACAACTCAAATTCATAATTAAGAGGGTGAATTTCCTACCTTAGATCTTGAATTCCAAATGTAGAAGCCTAATTATGAATTCTCCTTCAATTTCTTCTAAGTCTCCAAGCCAAATTTCTTGTTGAATCAATTTTCTCCTACTCTCCCTCTCTCTCTCGATTTTGGTCTTCAAATGGATGAAGATGATGCACCAAAAATGATATGAATTACACCACAACCAATGCCTCTAAAGTGGCCCACTAATGGCAAACATGTAATAAATTCAAACTAATGTAGTTTAACATTATTTAATCTAATTAATCATTCCAAATCAAATTTTAATTAAACCTACCATAAAATCCTATAAATCCTAATTAGCATATAACACTAATCAATTTCTGATTTGGTCGCCGATAAGGCCTTCAATTTGCAATTTGAAATTAAAACATGAACAGATCATTCTGTAGCAAACAGATAGAAATGCAATTCAAACAATACGCTCATGCAAACAGAATAGGATTTCATTCTAATCTATTACTTATCATGCTCAATCACAGTTTAACACTAATCAGAGGTGAGAGTTGTCACACTTTTATTGCACAAAAATATCTAAAAGTTATACAATTGTATCCAAATTAAAACAAAACTAAAAATAATAAATACAACTTACCCCAATTATTTGGTCAGGATTTCATCTCTACCCTAAGAAAATAATTACTGCACTCTAATATTTACAAACTAAACACTCCCACTCTAGGCCAAGCCCTCTCCTCCTACCTTGAGCTCTCTACCCCGAGCTCCTCTCCTTTTTTATAGGCAAAGTACCTACAAAAGAAAATAAGTAATAATAATATAAAGGGCAAATTACAAACACCTCCTCGAGGTTTGATAAAAATACAGACTTCTCCATGAGGTTTGAGAAATTACAAATTGCCCCCTGAGGGTCAAATTTTCATAACAAATTAGGAAAAATTAGGGAGGAATCTGTATGAAAATAAAAACATCAGAAGGCAATTTGTTATGAAAATATAAACCTCATGGGGCGGGATGTAATTTTTCAAACCTCAGGAGGAAATCTGTATTTTCACCAAATCTCGAGGGGGGTGTTTGTAATTTGCCCTAATATAAATAATATTATATTATAATATATGTATATATTTATATATAACTAAGGAGTGGGTGATTAGCTTCCACCACCTCGTTTGTTTGCTGCCATTTTTTTTTTCTTTTATTTCTCTTTCTTTCTCTTTTCTTTTTTTTTTCCTTTCTTTTCTTTTGTTTTGTTCCATTTTTTCATAATACCGTGCACTTTATAAAATAATAATATATAAAATATTTAAAATGTATTATTTACATTAATATAGGTATAAACACCTAAAATATATACAAACACACAAAAATCACACAAAATTATAAATTAACACAAATTAATAACCTAATAAAGTGTATATTAGGGGATTAAATGTGTATATTTAGACACCAACCACACCCCCAACTTACACTTTGCTAGTTCTCGAGCAAAGCAAACTAAAAATAAAATAAAATAAAATCTAAGTCATTTTTGTAGGGAACACAATTGCATTTAGTGTATGTAACTAACCTTTGAACCCCTAGATTGCCCCTAGTGGACAAGTTGTAATCTCATGAGGGTTGACAGTGAATATATCCACAAAATTCAAAATAGCAAAAGAATTATCAAAGTTCAGAATACTAGCAATTAGTAAAATTAATTTATCTATCTCTATATTTGGTGTGTGTGTAAATTATAGCCAACAAAAATATTAGTTAATCTCTTAATGAAAGAAGACTCTTAGTTCTATCAAAAGTATGATTTGACTCCAATCTCATAGATTTTGCACTCAACAAATAATTCACTAGATACGGTGCAAATTTGTGTAAATTCAACATATGCAAGTGGAATTAATATAAACAAATCAAAATATCCCACATATAAGTCATGAAAGATGCTAGCATGAATGAACACAGTCTCTTCAAATGAATGCTAAATATTGAAAAATTACACTAACATCTCTATCCGTCAGGTCTATATCTAAATTTTACCAATTCTGGGATCAAATAGGACTTTTATTGGGTTAGTCAAACAGGGTTAGGGATAGGTAAGAAAACTGGGTAAGAATCAGTGTCTCCTTTCTGAGTGCAAGGGAAGAGCCAAAATTATTATTTCATGATTTTGACATTCTCTTTTTTCAACAAAATATACCTGTATAGGCTCCCTTCCATAATCTTAATTTTTTTTGTTTCTTTATTTTTTATTTTTTTATTTTTTTACTTTTGTTCTCCTCTATCCTGTTCCTTATCAATTCCTCCATTCTTTTGCTCCTAAAGGCAATGGCCAGTTATCACTAGGGTTTTATTGAATGAAAGGTTTGGAATGTAGGCTCAAATTGGTTTCTAAGGATTTTTGAGTGTAGAGAGAGAAATGTTAAAGCTCAAATATTACAAAAATAGCCTAAATTATTTCCGAGAATTTGATACAAATTTTCAACTTTCATGATTTTTAGAGATTATAAATGCAAAATGATTTCTCAACATTCAATCAAAATGAAAAATATGAGACTGAACAACGAAATAGTGCGCTTCCAAATGAATATTTAAGAGTAAATTTAATAACTCTCTAAAAAGAATGATAGCCTTAAAATCTTACATGGGTTATAGTCTTCACATTAATCATCAAGATGTCCAAGTCTAAATTCAAAAATTAATCAAAGAATATTTAAGCGACTATGTGCATGTGCAGATCATCTGAATATGAGAAAAAAAATATTTTTAATCAAAAGATAATATAATAAACTAAGATATAATTAAAATATTAAGGCGATAAAATTAACAATTAACCGCAAATTTTTTTTTAAAACACCACGCGCAACACATAAACTTCTTTTTTTTTATTTTTATCTTTTTTACTTTTTTTGAAAAAAACTACACACAACAAAAACAAGTTTTGTGTTTTTTTTTTGTTTTTTTTTTCAAACAAAAATAAAACAACACATAATGGCATACATAAATAAAAATTGAATTTTTTATTACTATTGATTTATTTATTTTTAATACAAAACAGGGCACACAAAGAAATACGTTTTTTTATTTTTTATTTTTTTTACACAATCGATAATAAAAATAAAAATAAACACATTTTTTTTTCGAAAAATAAAAATAAAAATATACACATAAACCAAACCCTTTCCCACCCCCAACTTAAATGACATTGTCCTCAATGGCACATACCACAAAAGATTGACAAGAATAGTGAATGGGATGGAAAACATAACAAATAAAAATTTATCGTCAGATTTCAAGGTGATTTAGGTCTGAAAATTTTATCCTCCCTTAAGTAACCCGTCTCAAACCAAATTTCTTTAGTCTTACTTAGCGGTTCCCTTAAAAGGTAAACTCGTTTAACTTGCCTTGACACACCACGCAAAAAAATAAAGAAATAAAAAACAAAATAAAATAAAACAAAACAAAACAAAATAAACTAATCAATTTTACCTAAGTGCTGCAATTCCATATTTTGTCACTTCTTATGATTTATCAAAAACTCACACTCTTGTTTGTGTTTTTTTTTTTAAACCAGCTAAAATCTACAAATTAGTATAAATATACAAAAATTGCGATAGACTAAATCGGAATGAAATAAATGGGGGTATAAGACCTCTCAGAAAGAAAAATAAATGTACAGAATAAAAGAAATTGCAATAAAATAAATGTTAGCAATCAAAAGTTAGTAGTCAGCGGTCTTTATTTATCCTCTAAGTTATATGTCTAGCAGAGGTAATTAATCCACAAGTGTCCAGCAAAGGTAAATAGTACTCTAATTATATATTCGGTATGGGTATCTCCTTTTTGTGTCACAATATCATTTTTTTTTTAGGTTTTTATTTCAAGTTTATATTTCTCCTGCAGAAAGAAACTAAACTCTATTTTTTTTTATTATAAATGAATCTCTAAATTAAATAATTTTTTTTTAGTCCCCAGCAACGGCGCCAAAAGTTGATATGGTTGTTTGCACAGCAAAATATTTTATTTAAAACCAGTAAAAACAACTACTCTGTAGAATAGCGGTTAAGACCAGGTGTTGATCCATATGGACTAGTAATGAATAATTTAATTTAGAAATTTAGATTTGCTTGCGAATATTTGGAATTAAAATTAAACTAATTAATTAAGCAATTGATTAAACAAAATGAAATAAATATCTTAGGATTTCAAATCCAACATAACCTCATAATTGGGAGTAATTGTACTCAATTTTTAGCAAATCATTGATTTGGATACTGTGATATGAGTTGAGGAGAAATACATCGTCAAGAGGATTTGTATATCAAAATCAGAAAGCCACGAATCACCTTCGCTTAGCACGAATCGTCACCACTAAACTACGGTTTGATGTATGGCCTGTCTTACTAGGTGTGACTTGTCTAATAATTCTAATATAAAGCAGGGAAAACCATTGTATAACATGATTTGAATAAAGCCTTTATTGCACAAAAATATCTAAAAGTTATACAACTGTATCCAAATCAAATTAAAACTAAAAATACTAAATATAACTTACCCTAATTACTTGGTCAGGATTTCATCTCCACCCCAAGAAGACAATTACTACACTCTAATATTTACAAACTAAACACTCTCACTTTGGGCCGAAGCCCTCTTCTCCTGCGTTGAGCTCTTTTCATCTCCACCCCAAGAAGACAATTACTACACTCTAATATTTACAAACTAAACACTCTCACTCTAGGCCGAAGCCCTCTTCTCCTGCCTTGAGCTCTTTGCCCCGAGCTCCTCTCTCCCCTTTTATAGGCAAAGTACCTGCAAAGAAAACAAATAATAATAATAATAATATAAATTATATTATATTATAATATATATATATATATATATATTTATATATAATTGAGGGTGGGACCACCTTATTTGTTTGCTTGTTTTTATTTTTTTTTTATTTCTCTTTTCTTTCTTCTACCTTCTTTTCTTTAGTTTTGTTCCATTTTTTCGTAAAATGCACAGTAAATTACTGTACACTTTATAATATAATAATATATAAAATATTTAAAATGTATTATTTACATTAATATAGGTATAAACACTTAAAATATATACAAACACACAAAATTATAAATTAATAAACTAATAAAGTATATATTAAGGGATTAAATGTGTACATGTAAGCACCGATCACAAATCATTTGATTACATATTTGTTTGGATGGACTGGATAAGGAAATATTAAAATCCAACGAACTATTAGTCCTAGATAATTAGTCATTTGACTATTTGACTAGAAATGATGTGTATCTCATTTTTGTTTTGTCATGAGATTAGATGTTTGAAAATGACTATTTTAGTGAATCTCATGTTTAATTAGTACAAAATTATAAAAGATGATAACTTTTCAAAAGATTATTTTGTCTTTTTGAATTGTTTACAATGGCAATACTAAATTTAAAGTATATTTTATTTTAGTAAGACTACTATTAATTTTATTTAAATGTGACATTAGAGGTATATTTTCATTTATAATTTTGTTAATACAAAAAGAAAAGAAAAGACTATTATATATCATGAGATTAATTTATATATGTTTAAAAAAAATGTTTTAAAAAATGAAGAAAATTTTTTATAAAAAATGAAGAAAAAAATGTTATATATTCTTTTTCTTTTATATATTGAAAGTATATTTCATTTTATTATTTTGTAATACCAAAAAAGTAAAAGAAAACAATTATATATCACGAAATTAATTTATACATGATTTAAAAAAATCTAACATGTTTAAAAAAAATGCTATATACTTGAGGGGTCAATTTTGTCATTTAGCTACATTTCTATCCCACAACCCTATGGCCCCGTCTATTTTCTACTATGACAGTCCGAAGTGGACTGTGATGGATGAACAGTCCCCCAACTCCATGTTTGTTTTGGAAATGGAGGTCTGAATTAGTAGTCCGTTCGGACTATGAAAGGCCTTGGAGGTCCGAATTAATAGTCTGAGCGAAGAGGTGGTATTAGAAGATAGTCCGTTCGACTTAGGATGTTACTGGACGTTTGCCCGGTAGTCTAGCCTGTCGTCCGACCGGTCAACTGCAAAAAAAAAAATTTTTTACTTGTTGGGAATTTTTTTTTTAACATTAATGTTTAATGTTTTATATTTTTTGTTAAGTAAAAATCATAATTTTATTTGTTTTATTATGTTATATTTATTTTATATAAAAATAATTTAACAATCCTCACACTAACAACTACCATAAAAACAAATACAATTTTACTAATTTTCTCATTATCAATCCCCTCACTAACAATCCCTTCCATTTTACCTCTGAAAACAAACGGGACCTATGGGATAGAGTGATCCCACATATGTGGAACTATTAGTCCAACCTCTATTTTTCTATCCAAATATTAAACTAATTATTCCATTAGACATGAAATCCAATCCAATAGTTGTATCCCACCAAACCAACACCTAACTCTCTTCTAATGAGCAAGTCCTTGCAAATATTTTTCTCAAGAAAAAAGATATTTAAAAAAAAATTACACAATAAATCATAAAATACTCACAAAGTATGAGTCTTACTGTGGCACTCACACAGTATGGGACCTATATCCTTATTAGATGGGCGGACTTTACAGAAAAATTTATGATACACATCACCCCCGTTAAGGGTATGTACCATATAAATATATAATATATATTGTTATATACTTTTGTGATTTGTGTTACTTATTTAAATGTTGTGTATTTTTCTGATAAAAATTACGATAATAGGCTGTGGCCTTGGGCACGGCATATTATTACACATTTTGTAGTTAGAAAATGCACAAATAAAAAGAAGTGTAACATTACCACACTACCATAAAATGTATACTTTCATTTCTGAATTACAAATTATCATAACTCTTACTAGAAAATATATAATATTCACTAAAAGGCCGCGGCCTTGGGCACAGCATATTATTACACATTTTGTAGTTAGAAAATGCTCAAATAAAAAAAAGTGTAACATTACCACACTACCATAAAATGTATAATTTCATTTCTGAATTACAAATTATCATAACTCTTACCAGAAAATATATAATATTTACTATAAAAATGCATAGCATTTACTTCAAAAATACATAATAGATACATATGATACACATCCTTTGAAAGGGTGTATAGCCTAGTGTTTACCCTCTTAATTTTATTATTGCGTGATAAACATTTGCAAGAAACACTAGTTTATAGCATTTTTTCTTCCTAATATGTTGTTGTGTAACCATAGAAAAGTTATGGTTCATCTTCTCGTTGTTTTTGGATTGGTGAGAAAGCTAATGATAAGACAATACAAATCTTTTATTATTTATTGATATATCTCAGACTATTTTTTTTCCTACAAAAGTAAGCTTGAGTAATTTTAAATGTAGGATGATATTTTTTATTTTTTATTCAATTTAATAAAAATTAAAATAATTAGACTACAATAGTTGAAAAAACATTGACTTAATCTTTGTACGATCATGATTTTACACACATGAATAAAATGTGACTAGAACTCTCATTATAAGCCTTTGTGTAACGCCCTCAGAATTAACCCATTATATATATCATTGACATGCATTATTTAAAGAAGACAATTTATTAATTCATTCATCAGAGTATTACTAAATAAAGCATTACATGTAACATTGAATAAAATTCCCTACAGGCTTACATCTTTCCAAGCCAACACTTGGATACAAAAATATGAGTTCTAACTCAATACCTTTGGCTAGTAAAACAACGCCTAGACGATGAGCTAATCTGGCAAACATGTTTTGGAAAAGACCCTCTGTTATGGCTAAGGCAAAACTTGGGATCAATAGGGAAAAGAAAGAGGGATTTAGGGTTATGTACACGTAAAAGAAATCGAATCCTCTATATGTTGATCTTGCTTGCTTTTATAGCTTTTCCTCATGTGGATTTGCATTGCCCAAACAATATTTATGAGGACTCTCTATTAAGCAAATAAGCTTATCCAAACTGCCTAAAGTCATGCACACAATGAACATTTACATTTCAAAATAAGCATGGTGAAGCTAGCTGGCAACTGATGCCCAACAATCTGATCAACCACCTAGCTTATACATGCCCTACGCATAAATGAATTAGCTATATTATCAATTTAAAAATATGTATTGTAAATATTCAATTATTAATTTCTTATCTCAAAAACCTAGAAAATAAGTTTTGAATAATATTAAAATGTAAAACGCCTCATTTTAAGTTATTATTTTAGATTTCAAATTATTTTAAACAGACTCTGCTTTTGAATATTTTATAATTCATTTATACCTATGTAGAAGTGATGTTCCTTCAAAATTCTATCATTGCCAGTTGTTTAAAAAGTAGCCTTGGTACATCCCAAAGGTTGGAGAAGGGATATCAGTTGTGCCTTTGAGCACAACAAGAGATACTATGCCTACGCAAATAATTTGATTTATTTTAGAATGGTGAAAAAACCTTTAAAGATATATTTAGAAGTACCATTTCCTAAAGCTAAATACTTTAGCAGAGAGGATGCAGGTAGTGACAAAGGCACCCTAAATACCGATTAAGACCATTATATGAGTAATGTTAGGAATACTAATAGATAGGGCTGGTGTAGGGTTATCTAAGCCGCCCAATTCGAACCAATCAACATACAAATAGGCGGTTTCGCAGATACAATGCGGACGAATGTGGTTTGGAATATGACATGATTGTGAGTTGCGTGAGGATTGCCGATTTAACCCGCACCCGCAAGAACTTGCCCGCATTTAGATTTTATTTTTATTTTTATAATAGAACCTGGACCGTTATTATTTTATTGTTGCATTTTGGATGAATGTAAAAGTTAATGAAGAGTTACTTTTAGGTAAGCTTAAGATTTTGAATGATTTAGATTTTTATTTTTATAATAGAACCTGGACCGTTATTATTTTATTATTGCATTTTGGATGAATGTAAAAGTTAATGAAGAATCACTTTTAGGTAAGCTTAAGATTTTGAATGATTTTACTTTAATTGTATTGTTGGATAGTAGATAGTGAATGAGATTGATGATCTAGTTTAGAATTTTGAAAGATGTGCTTGTGTTAGTTTATGATTTGATTTAAAAGTTTAGGATTTTGAATGATTTGTTTGTGTTAGGAATTGATTTTGTTGTGTTTTTAATTTTATAAGTTTTAATTCATTAATTATTAATGCTAGAGCAATTTAGAAAATTGGGGGGAAAATGGCCAAAAATAAATATTTACAAAATGGGGAAAAAAATGCTACAAAACAAATTTTTAAAGAAAAGAGTCCAATTCGCAAACTACCCGCACATCCGCGAACCCTATCTGCACAAATCGCAACCCGCATTGTGGGCGGTTGCGGGTTGAATTTTTTCCAAACCGTATATATGTGGGCGAGTTTAAACCGATCCACAAACCGTCCAAAATCAAACTACGACCACCCGGACTAATAGATATACCATATAAAACACATATTTATGAGTTTAATCTCTTGACTTGAAACTAACATAATATAATATCTAATTAGTATATTTATTGAAACATTTGATAGTGTCTACGGAGGCTCTTTCAAATTTCATTACCCACAAAACCATATATGGATTGTAAAAAAAAAAAAAAAGTTTAATGGAAACATTTCTAAAATAATTTTATATAAATATTTTATTTGGATTGCATCGTCCATTTAAAAATTATTTGGACTGCACACAAGATATGGTTCCGAACGAATGATAGTTGAGATAGTTTCAAACACTCTCACTGCTTGATATCTATGCAATTTCCTTTCTCATAGACAATTCAACGAATACCCATCAATCACACTACCGAAACATGTAATTACATGCTTGAGCTCTTGATGGTTCATAGGAGGGTTGGTGATATGGCTGTTGTGTTGATTTGATGAAAAAGCAAATTATCTATAGGAATTTGAATGCTTATTTGATCATATTTAAGGCTCTTCATGTAAAAGGAGGGATTCAGCAAGCCCCATTTACACTTGAGCGGATGTTTATAGAAGAGTCGTTTCAGAAGGGATTAAGCCTAGTCTGAAGACCTACTCCGCACTTATGGTAGCATCTGGGAAGAGAAGGGATATTGAAATTGTCATGGGCTTACTTGAAGGGATATTGAAATTGTTCCTAATATTGTTGCTTGTAATGTATCTTTGTATAGTCCAGTGGAAATGGGTAGGCTTGGGGAGGCAAAAGGTATATTCTATGGACTTAGAAAGAGTGGACTAGCTCCAGATTCCAATTATTCTCTGAGATGATAGAAAGGGGATGTGATCATAATATCAATTCTTTGATTGACACTCTTTACAAGGCTGATCGGGTAGATGAGGCATGGGCAATGTTTTGCAGAATGAGAAAGATGAGAAAGATGCTCTATCCTGATAATATAACTTTGTGCACCCTTCTACTAGGTGTTGCGAAGGACGGGCGGATTGAGGATGCATTTAAGATCGCAAAGAGCTTTGTTCAACAGGTTAGGAATCAGAGAGACAACTCTTTTTGGAGAGATTTAATTGAAGGAATTCTGTGTGATGTTGAAATTGTTCAGTCCATTTCATTAGTTGAAAGATTAATAGTTTATGGGCTTTGCAGGAATGACTCAGTATTGATTCCTCTAATTAAGGTTATGTGCAAGCATAAGAAAGCCCTCGACGCTCACAAACTTTTTGTGAAGTTTACCAGCAGTTTTGGAATTCAACCTACACTAGAAGCATATTATGTTATGATTGTGGGGTTTCTTGATGTTCATCTCACTGAAATGGCTTGGGGTCTTTTTAAGGAGATGAAAACTGTTGGTTTTGCTCCTGATGTTTTCACGTACAACTTGTTGCTTAATGATCTTGGGAAGTCTAGGAGGGTCGATGAAATTTTTGCTCAGCAGGGGATGTAAGCCTAACACCATAACTCACAATATAGTTATTGATGGTCTTGTTAAGTCTAATAGAATAGAGAAAGCCATAGATTTGTACTATGATCTCATCAGCGGAGATTTCAATCCCACTCCTTGTACATATGGTCCTCTCATAGATGGTCTCTTAAAGCTGGGAAATTTGGATGAAGCGAAGAGTTTCTTTAATGAGATGGTGGATTATGGATGTAAACCGAACTGTGCTATCTACAATATTCTTATAAATGGATTTGGCAAAGGAGGGGATGTGGAAACTACTTGTGAGTTGTTTAATAGAATGGTTAAAAAGGGAATAAGACCAGATCTGAAGTCATACACCATTCTCGTAGATTGCCTGTGGTTGGTGGGGAAAGTGGATGATGCTGTGCACTATTTTGAGGAATTAAAGTCGACTGGCATTGATCCTGATTTAATTTCTTACAACCTTATGATTAATGGTCTTGGGAGATCAAGAAGAATAGAAGAAGCTCTCTCTCTTTTCAATGAGATGCAGAGTAGAGGCATTATTCCTAACCTTTATACCTACAATTCCTTAATTCTCAATCTTGGGATTGCTGGAATGATCGAGGAAGCTGGGAAAATGTATGAAGAACACCTACTTAAGGGCCTTGAACCTAATGTTTTCACATATAATGCTCTCATTCGAGGATATGAGTCTATGAGAAGATGATGGCTGGGGGCTGTAGCCCCAACACTGGGACATTTACACAGCTTCCTAATTAATTTTGAATTTTTTGGGGTTACTCCTCGGCTTTTCATTGTCCTAATTTCTGATACCAGTACTTGAGGCACGCAAGTTATCAATCCTTTCGATTTCTTTCTGGCATATCCCCAATATTCATCACTGGCTTTTCTACTACCTTTTTGAATTTTAGATTTTTGACATTGGTTGTGTATTTATTTTTAGTTGGTAACCTTTCACTTAATTTTGCTTACACTTGTTTTTTTTTTTTTTTTTCCAGGAATGTTTGGCTTGATAGTACTTGATCATTTTAGTTGTGATAGTGTGGGCCTAGTCATGCTTGCAATGTTGGTGGTGAGATTGCTACTGCCATGCTTCAAAAGGTTCCAAGGTCTGTGGTCCGAAATATTTGAGGTGCTTTTTAAGTTCTCCTAACTGTTGTCCACAAGGATTGTGAATACTCACATATTGTATATACATGTCCTTCAGGTTCTGGAGTGAAACATAAAAATAGCATTAGTGTAAATGATATCTTGTCCCTTGTTCAACCCATATGGATAGATTTCAGTCAATGTGCAGTAAAATTTCAGTATGGAAGAATTTGCTTATTGAATTTGAACCTTGTTTTCTACTGTTTGATGTCTATATCACTCCATTATGTTCTTGAATATCCCATTATTTGTGGTCATGTACCATTGGTTTTGATCATATATATGAATTTGTACAAAAAAAAATTTGTATAAAAAAAAAAAAAAAAGAAAATTGCAGACTTCAAAGCAAAAGAAAGATATCCTTTTGGCAGAAGCCAGGTATGAATACACATAATCTTAGTTCAAATAGGCTTGAATTTTTGTCAAAATTGGCATTGTGGGATTGATAACTGGGGTTTTTGCTCATTTTCAAATGAATTGCAGTTTTTTTAGGCCAAGGTGTAGATATCTATTGAAAATCCAATCTCTAAAACTTGAAGATCTTGTTCAACCACAGAACTCAGGTATCACAAGAAAAATTCATGAGAAGAGAAGGAACTGTATTGCTAATGTATAGCGATCTCGGGTTTACCCTTGTTGTATAGTGATCCGGACATGTGTCCGTGGATGTTGGTAGTTGTTTATTATCTTGTTTACATCCTTTCTTACTTTGTATTTGAGTTATAGGATGTGTTACGCGGGTTTGTTACAGGTTGGTTGAGTTTAGAAACCAAAACTAGTTGCCCAGATTTTTGGCCTGTACGCTCGAGCGGAATTGGTGGCGGCATATAATGATAGCAGGCCATGGTGTGTTAGTCAGGCTAATGATGATGTGTACGAGGTTCACTCCCACCCGTCGGTGTTGGTTGATATGGCTACACGGAAGTGTTCTTGTTTTCAGTGGCAGATAAATGGGTTCCTGTGTGTCACGATCCAAACCCACCCCTATAGGTTTAGTACCGTAACCGGCCAGTAATCCGTGGATTGCCAAAGGCCTCTGAACAGATGAGTTGTGGAAACTTACGGAACTAGCACGGGACTCCTGGTTTGAAAACTAAGTCCAAAAATGCACTTTTTCACACTTAAGCTTGAAAGCTAGTTTCTTGGAATTTACAGAGTAATTTTCTAATAATTTACTGAGTAATTTACTAAGTAATCGACTCAGAATTTTTTGAGAACTTATCGATAATTAACTGAGTAATTTACTGAGAATTTACCTAGTAATTTACAGATAAATTTAGTGAGTAATTCACCGGATAATTTGCTATGAATTTACTTAGTAATTCATTTAGAAGTTACTCGGTAAATTACTAAAAGTTTATTGAGAATTTGTTGAGTAATTTTCTAGGAACTTACCAATCATTTACGAAGCAATTTACTGAGAATTTACCGTGCTATTTACCACGAATTTACTATGGTTTTAATGGTAATTTGCTGAGCAATTTATTTAGAATTTACTGTGAATTTAATGAGTAATTTACTCATAATTTATGGAGAATTTTTTTAGAATTTATTGAAAATTTTCAGAGTAATTTACTTTGATTTATTGAGTAATTCACCGATAATTAATTGAGTAATTTATAGAGAATTTATTGAAAATTTAACGAATAATTTACAGAGTAATTTGCTGAGTAATTTTTTAAAAAAAATTCTGTGAATTTACTGAGTAATTTACTCATAATTTACTTAGTAATTCACAAAAAAATTTCTAATCATTTTCTAAGACTTTACACATAATTTTCTAATAATTTACTAAGAATTTACTGAATAATTTTCTGAGAATTTTGCGTGTAATTTATTGAGAATTTTACTGAGTAATGTAATCAGAATTTACTGAGAATTTATTGAGTAATTTACTAAGAATCTACCGATGGTTTACTGAGTAATTTATTGAGATTTTACCGCGAATTGACTAAGAAATTTACTGATAAATTGTTTAGTTCTTCACTGGTTAATTTAGTTGGAAATTTCTAAGTAATTTATTGAATAATTTACTGAGAATTTATAAAGTAATCTACTGAGAATTTAAAGGAAATTCACTAATTAATGTTCGAATAGTTTACTGAGTAATTTACTGAGAATTAACAAAGCAATTCACGAATTTTTTTTTTGATAATTTTATGAGTAATTTACTATGAATTTACTAAGTAATTTACCAAGAATTTATACAGAATTTTCTTGGAAATTATTGAAAATTTTCTGAGTAATTTAATTAGAATTTATTAAATAATTTACGGAAAATTTACAGCTAATTTACAAAGTAATTTATGGAGAATTTATTGAAGACTTAACGATGTAATTTATTGAGAATTTACGAAGTAATTTGCTGAATAATTTACTAAGAAATTACTTTGAATTTACCAAGAATTTAGATAGAATTTTCTGAGAATTTATTGAGTAATTTACTCATAATTTACTGATTAATTCACAAAAAATATTCTTGTAATTTTTTGAGAATTTAATAAGAATTTTCTGATAAATTACTAAGAATTTGCTGAATAATTTATAGAGAATTTTACGTGTAATTTACTGAGAAATTTCCTGAGTAATTTAGTGAGCATTTACTAAGTAATTTACTGAGAATTTATTGAGTAATTTACTGATGAATTACTGAATAATTCACTCATTAATTTACTTCTAATTTACTGAGAATTTAAGGAGTAATTTATTGAGAATTTACTCAGTAATTTGCTTAGAATTTATTAAATAATTTACTAAGCATTTATAGATAATTTACTTTGTTATTTTCTTGGAATTTACAGAGTAATTTTATAGCGACCCCGGTCTTTTCCCATTTGATTATTGTATCCGGACTTAGGTTCCGTAGAGTCTGTCATTGTATAATTGTTGTTGTTGTCCCTTATTTTCTCTTTTGGAGTTAGGATGTGTTGGGCAGGTTTGTTTCAGGTTGGTTGAGTTTAGAAACCAAGTGTTGCTGTCCAGAATTTTGGATCTTCGCTCGAGCGAGGAGTTAGTCGCTCGAGCGAGCAGTTGTTTTTGGTTCTTCGCTCGATCCGGAGTTTGGTCGCTCGAGCGAGAGTTTGCGTTTAGTATAGACCTGTAGTATTGCATTCTTGGCTCGAGCGAGCTTTCCTTCGCTCGAGCGAGGTTTTCTTGTGTCTGGTCGCTCGAGCGACCATGTATTCGCTCGAGCGAGCCTGTCCAGTTTATATACGCAGCAGCGGGTTTTGATCAGTCTTTTTCATCTTCTTTTTGATTCTAAACCCTAGGTCCGACTTCTCTCTCTCCCTACTCACCTTCTCTCTTAGATTTGATCCACTTAGGGAGTGTTTCTACCCTAGATCCTTCATTAAAAAGATAGAGGGAGTCGAGGGCTTTCATTTAATCTGAACATTTGGCGATTTGGAGCACATTGGTATTTGGGCACTCATCTCTGTCTTCACCATTTGGGTTGTTTTCTTCGAGGTAGAGATTTCCTACTCCATTTTATAAGTTTTGTTCTAAGTTTTGGTAATTTAACATGTTGGGGATACTTTGTAAATTTTGGGAAAAACCCTAGTTGAAGGGTGGTTTGTGAGTACTCGGACGTTTTTCCCGAGGATCTTGTTGGTTTGCCACCGCATCGAGAGATTGAATTCTCTATTGACCTAGTGCCCGGCACGGCGCCGACTTCTATGGCACCTTATCGTTTTGCCCCAGCCGAGTTAGTTGAGTTGAAGATTCAGCTCCAGGAGTTACTAGACAAGGGTTTTATACGTCCTAGTGTTTCGCCGTGGGGAGCACCGGCCCTCTTTGTTAAAAAGAAAGGTGG